>CABFWB010004414.1:0-13705 GCA_902151455.1 Timema bartmani
CATTACCGATGTCTCATAGTAGTGATGACTCTCTGATAATACATTACCGATGTCTCATAGTAGTGATGACTCTCTGATAATACATTACCGATGTTTCCTATATGGACTTAAGGGAACAAATTACCAGAGCGTTGTGATGCGTTACAAACGTTCAGAATTATCGCTTTAATTAAGATGGGGATGTAGGGAACGCGAGAAAAGAGTAGGGTTTTTGCAGTTCTTAAGTAAAAAATTTTTTTTTTACCAAAATAAACCAAATGTCGCTTCAGTAGAAACCTATAGTTTAATTTTCTTCACAATGATTAGATGACAACTTTTTCTCTTAATTTAAAAAGTTTCCCATCGAATGCAAATACGCTCATAACAGATATTCAACAACTGTTGATATCAACACGGGGAGAAAATTAAACTCTATAAGTTTCTATTGGAGAAACACTTGATTTATTTTGACCAAAAAAAAAAGTTTTGCTTTAAAAACTGCTAAAAAAACTTACCTTTTCCCGCGTACCCAACATCACCACCATAATACAAAATTGTGAGGATATTCTCCCTTCGGATAGGCGGCACCCTTAAAAAAAACAAGTGTTAAAGGGTTGGGAGAGGGGTCCCGGTTTATCCTGCTAGAACCCATCAGTTCCATTACCCAATATTTCTTATTTTATGTACTAGACTCTAATAATACTACATCTTGCTGTTATAATTCTGAAAGCAAACCGTGATTTAAATTGTACAACAGTTAAAAGAGTCTGTCATACTTTTATTGTCCCTCAATAAAAATTGACTAATGTCTGATATTAGTTTCGTTCGGAGTCCACATATTCATATGTACAGTACATTTATCAGTTCTCTATGTGCGTGAGTGTTAAGTAAATTTATTTCTGCCAGCTCGTTGAATTGGAGTTTTGTAAGAAAAGGAACCCCAGGAAACAATACTCACAAACGAATATTTTGGATCCCAACCCATGTAACATAATAAAAGTGAATTTATGGAAAACAACACAAAGCCCTACATAAATCAAACAGCTGTGTGACTTACAAAAAAAATAAATCTTGTTCATGTAATAGACCGAGCTGGAAAAAAAAAAGTCTACGCCCTTTAAAAAAAAATATGAAAATAACCTCCACACGTTTTCAATGTATATCGTGTATTGTTTTGTATGTCAGTTTCTGCCACTCTCTCTATATGAATCGCTGATTTGAGGACTCAAAACATTTCAGTTCACTGACAACATAACTGCGGTTCAAATCTATGTCAATGCAAAACCACATCGCGTCAATTTCTATTAACGTGTCAAACAAAGATCGTGGCATGCGCTACATCTACACTGTTTATCTCTCTTATATATATATGATCCAACGAGGTGGATTATGGGGGATTATTAAATTGGACAGTGTATATTGGTTGGTAAAATATAAACTAGCACAACATTTCGAAACATAACAAAACCCCTTAACTCCTTATACATTTTTTTTTGATAGAAAAAAAATCCTATACTAGGCCTAGTAGAAAAGATCAAAATATAGCATGAACCAAAGAGTTTGTAAATAGAACACATTTCCATTGATAATGAAAGTAAATTAGATGAGACCATTCATTCATTATAGCAGGAAATACCCGCTGTCATGCGGTATCGTACGGGATATAACCAACGATCCATTCCAGATAGAAACACTCATTGCCATGCGGTATCGTACGGGATATAACCAACGAGTCATTCCAGATAGAAACACTCATTGCCATGCGGTATACGCACGTGATGTAAGAACGGCTGTAAACTGTAAAACCGAACTAACTTTATAAAACATTGGGAGTATTTCGTTGCACAAGGAACGGAATTGTCAGCAACCAAAACTAAGAGATGTCGTTTGAAGGTTTGTTCCGTGGTGATATATACGGTTTCGTTGTATTAACCCACATATGTTTACAAACTCTTCCCACATATATTTACAAACTTTTCGATTCAAGCATTTATTTGAGTCCTACTGTAGCAATAAAGCAGACACCGCTATGAACATTAAAATAAATATATCTGATTATATGACTAATTAATTATGCCTTGACAGAACTCACAAAAATATAATATTAAAACAAATTCTTGTTTTGGGATATTTTTATTTACATGCCTTTAGATTTCACAGTTGTTTGTAGTTTTATTATGACGTCACAAGTGCTATCGTGGTTGTTATTTCTTCTGGCTCAAAATATTGCAACAGCACCTGTGTCAAAACAATCTAGCCTGGTTTGTCGGTGACAGAGGTCGGGATCGAACTCCGGTCGGATATACCGAGGCCACCCCCCCCCTCTATCCCCTCCTTTCACATACAAAATGATTTCTCAATTTTACCTTCATGTAAATTCGGGGCACTTCTTCTTTAAATTCTGTCGCCCTTATTTCTGTTTAATTAGTGTCGTTAAATGTGTATTACTGTTAGGTTATAAAACGCGATACAAAAAAAAAAATGGTGAAAATTCATACTTGACTTTGCTTTATCCTCAGGTAACTGAATACTTCAAAACGACCTCTTTATTTAGGGCTACTTTATGGTACCTGATCAATGGAAATCAGGTAGTTTCATGGGCAGACGGGGGCGGGCGGTTTTGTTCCTTTAGGGGAGAAAAAAAGGGGACAATGCAGAAATAAAAGCGTAACCACAAGACCTGGAGAGTAGATTGAGTGTTATTTGGGGATCTTTTTAGAAACTACAATCACCTGTGCTTGGGGGTTCTCCAGTATATAAAAATGTATTCTCGGAAACAACCAAACTATCGTTATATTGACGTGCTAGTTACTACGGATATAAGTGAGTGGTTTGTCATTACGATACGGAAGTGCCGATTAGAGGGACTGTTAATTGAATGAGATTGACTCCACATTAACAGATTTCCCTGTCCACATTGTCCTTATCTCTGAAGTCAGTAGTCCGTAAGAAGATATCGACTCCACAGTAAAATATTGTCGTGTTCACAAAATCCTTATCAGTAATGTCCGTAGTCCGTAAGAAGATATCGACTCCACAGTAACGGATTGTCCTGTTCACAAAATCCTTATCAGTAATGTCCGTAATCCATAAGAAGAGATTGATTCCACAATGACAGATTACCCTGTACACAAAGTTCAT
This sequence comes from Timema bartmani, assembly GCA_902151455.1. Taxonomy (NCBI): domain Eukaryota; kingdom Metazoa; phylum Arthropoda; class Insecta; order Phasmatodea; family Timematidae; genus Timema; species Timema bartmani. The sequence goes on from CABFWB010004414.1 coordinate 3,121, forward strand.
CCGAAAGGGATTCGAACTCCAGTCTCCCGTCATCGGCAATCCACTCTATTTCAAGAGTTACGCCTTAGACCGTTCGACCACCTAAGCGAGTAACTGCCTCATCAGTTGTTGAAGTATATAAGCGGGGTGACCCGGGCGGATAGTAAGACTCAATGCACAAGGAAATAAATGAGTGCAAATCAAAGAGTTGAATCGAGTAACTTTTTTTTTTTTGCGGGGGTGGGTGGGGACTTTCCAAATTAACCATAGACGCGTGTATGCCAGGCCAGGCTAAGACCACCGGAAGAAATCGTCACGTGACTTCCACGAGTTTTCCAAGAAAGGGTTCTGAAGGCTATATAACCCCATCTGGCCGAAGACGTCAGTCGACGTTGGAGGACAGATTCTTGTGTTTGTTTGGGCGTGTTTGGTGTCTTTTTGTCGCTCCTCATACGCTGTACCCGTGTTAACACACACACATACACGGCGTGAATAAAGGAATGCTGTCGCAAGGAAAGGCGGGTCGCAAGGTTGTCGTCACAGCATTGTTCGCGGTTTGTTTATTATTTTGTTTCATTTTCTCACCGTGACGTGATCTATGTTTGCCGGCAGATATCTTATTCATATTAACAATATTCCTTTCTTGATTTAAAAAAAAAAAATATATATATATATACATAGCAATATCGAACAAGCTGTATAAAATATGAATGATCATTTTTGAATTCACGTAAGAATTGATGGTACAACTTTTACTTCCAACTATAGAGAAAGTATTGTAATCGTGAATATGAGGCAGATAACTGGGGGCCTCGCAAACGAAGTCTTCTAAGGACAGCCCTGCTAGACCACATAAGTGGGTTGACGTGCTATTATAAAAATAATATTTTATGACTAAGATATGAGTACAGCGGGCCAAGCAGCGGATAATGTCTCTCTATCAGTACATCAGTATCTGCAGTAATTGCTCCAGTAAAGATATGAGTACAGTGGGCCAAGCAGCGGATAATGTATCTCTATCAGTACATCAGTATCTGCAGTAATTGCTCCAGTAAGATATGAGTACAGCGGGCCAAGCAGCGGATAATGTATCTCTATCAGGAGTACATCAGTATCTGCAGTAATTGCTCCAGTAAGATATGAGTACAACGGGCCAAGCAGCGGATAATGTCTTTCTATCAGGAGTACAGCGGGCCAAGCAGTGGATAATGTCTCTCTATCAGTACATCAGTATCTGCAGTAATTGCTCCAGTAAGATATGAGTACAGCAGGCCAAGCAGTGGATAATGTCTCTCTATCAGGAGTACATCAGTATCTGCAGTAATTACTCCAGTAAGATATGAGTACAGCAGGCCAAGCAGACGGATAATGTCTCTCTATCAGTACATCAGTATCTGCAGTAATTGCTCCAGTAAGATATGAGTACATCGGGCCAAGCAGTGGATAATGTCTCTCTATCAGTACATCAGTATCTGCAGTAATTGCTCCAGTAAGATATGAGTACATCGGGCCAAGCAGCGGATAATGTCTCTCTATCAGGAGTACATCAGTATCTGCAGTAATTGCTCCAGTAAGATATGAGTACAGTGGGCCAAGCAGCGGATAATGTCTCTCTATCAGTACATCAGTATCTGCAGTAATTGCTCCAGTAAGATATGAGTACAGCGGAGCCAAGCAGTGGATAATTTGTCGCTATCAGGACAACATCAGTCCTCAAAGAGGAATGCAGGTTGACTCAAGTTCTACCTCTAATTAGGGGCCTGGTCACTGCATTGCTCACCCGCTTCTAAATAATAAATAAAACTTCTCGTCTGAGCATTCCACTTGTTTTTTTTATTATTATTTCCTCCTCATTATTTGTTTTTATTTTACAGATATTTTTTTAAAAGTTTATATCGTACTTCTTTCCTAAGAGCGAACATTTGATGTAAACTTCTAGGGCTTTGTTTTTTTTAGTCCGCGTGTCTTCCGTCCTCGGTGCCCTCCCCGTGTGTCTCGCTCTTGTGTTTGGCGCTTTGATCTGTGGCAAGTGAATAATCTCCTGTCATTTGTCACCGGTTACGCGGAACGGCTATGCCTAGTTCACACTGGTGATACGCCCACCCCCAACCCCTGTTCCTGAGGCACGCGAATATATTTTTCTGTGTGTGTGTGTGTGTGATCGCCGTGTCTGAGCCTGATAGAACTCGCCTGGTAATACTACTAGTGAAAGATGGTGGTTCCACCACTAGATGGTTGTGAACCTAGCCTAACAGGTTTTACCTGTCAATACTGCTAGTAAAGGATGGCAATTCCACCTTTAGATGGTTGTGAACCTAGCCTAACAGGTCTCCCCTGTTCATACCGCTAGTAAAGCCTGGCAGTCCCACCACTAGATGGTTGTGAACCTAGCCTAACAGGTTTCACCTGTCAATACTGCTAGTAAAGGATGGCAATTCCACCTTTAGATGGTTGTGAACCTAGCCTAACAGGTCTCCCCTGTTCATACCGCTAGTAAAGCCTGGCAGTTCCACCACTAGATGGTTGTGAACCTAGCCTAACAGGTTTCACCTGTCAATACTGCTAGTAAAGGATGGCAATTCCACCTCTAGATGGTTGTGAACCTGGCCTAACAGGACCTGAACTCTCCTTGATTCTTCTCTCTGAAGGAATGAGAGACACGAGAGAGGATTGTTTAGTAGGATATTAGAATGGTCGTGTTTTTTGAAGACTTGCTCTGATAAAACCGGACGGAATGTTGATTTTTAAAAAAAACGGGTGAAAAAAAGATGGGGAAGGGGGAATTAAAATAAACAAAAACAAAAACAAGCCCGAGCAAATGAAAAGTCAGTGAGAAACTGCATCGCCAGTAAGAGCGACGAACTCAGCATCTCAGAGTATGGTTGGGAGTGTTTCTTTTCAGCATTGCGATGCTGATGTAGGGAAGATGTGTGTAGACTTACCCGGATGGGAGCCTCAAGTTACCCCTTTACGGTTAGTCAAAAAGCTACTCCGCATTTTGGTTGCTAAGGCCATTAAAAATAGTATATATATACACACTTAAAGATTAACGGGTTTTTTCTTCAGGTATTCAAAGTGAAATTTCTGAACCGACTGATTATATAAGCACGTGACTTATAAACTAACTTAAATCTAGAACAGACACAACAGCCAGCCCCCCGGCCATTAAGTTGGGGTTGTAGCGGACGCGAGAAAAGGGCAGTTTTTAAAGGTTTTTTTTTATGTCAAACGGAATCAAATATATCTCCAGTAGAAATATAAGAGTTTGATTTTCTTCACACGGTGAGATCAACAGTTGTTGAATATATTTCAAGGGTGTCCTGGAATTTAATGACAACTTTTTTAATTTAAAAAGTATCATCTAATATTGCTATGTTCATGACAGATATTCAACAACTGTTGATATCACCGTGTGAAGAAAATTGAGCTATATGTTTCCACTGGAGATATTTTTTATTTCGTTTGACAAAAAAAAAAATAGTTTTGTTTTAAAAACTGCCCTTTTCTCGCGTCCCCTACATCCCCACATTAATTCACCAATAGGAAAGGAGAGCCACACTTTACCAATGATAAATATTTCAGTAGGATAGCAAAACTACAGCCAGCACACCAAACCGAGATTCGAACCACTACCTCCCTGTCCCATTAAAACATGAGAGGAGGGCGGACAACATTTGATAGCTATAGCCATCCGCTTTGTTGGTTGCATGGTCTGAGGTGCTATTCTCGCAATAGACCAGACTACCGATCGAGGTTCGAATCTCGGTTGGATGTACTGAGGGTGGTTTTTACAAAATGATGATACACTCTTCCTCCAAGCAAATGCGGGCACACTTTATCTAAATACAACCTTCTTAATCCCTAAAAACCATTAATGTAATTAGTACATAAGCGTATAACCCGAACGGGTAGTAAGACACGGTGATAAATAAAAATGTAGTAAGTGAATGTGTATGCAATGTCTTGACTCTGAATAAGAGGGTACAGTCCCGTTAAGTGGAAGTAGCCCACAATCCACCACTGCGTCAAACCGAGAGGAACTTTGAAGAAAGTTGATATTTTGAAAGTACTTTGGTGGAAAATGTTTTTGTTTTTAACAAAGGGCCTGTTTCATAAAAGTAACTTCAAGTGGAAGTAGTTTATTTTGTTGCGGGAACCAGGTACTGTCTATTTTAAAAAGACATTATCCAAATTTGTAGTTAATGATAATGTGACCCACTTCGGTGGCCGCGTGGTCTGAGGCGTCACTCTCACAAGAGATTGGCTGGACTGCCGATGACAGGGAGATCGGGATTCGAATCCCAGTCGGGTGTACTTGAGGGTGGTTTTCCATAAATGGTTTTTCACTTTCCCTCCACGCAAATGCAAGTATACTTTCTCTAAATTAAACCTTCCTCAATCATAACTAATTAGCTTAATTAGTAAATATTTGTATAACCTAAAGGCGGTGCTAATTTTTTAATTTTTATTTAGCACCGCGTCTTACTACCCGTCCGGGTTATACGCTTATGTACCAATTACATTAATGTGTTAAGAGATTAAGAAGGTTTTAATTTAGCGGAAGTGCACCCGCATTTATAAGGCGGGAGAGTGGAAACACATTTAGTATAAAATCGCCCTCAGTGCACCCGACTTGTATTCGAACCCCCAATCTCCTAGTCTTTGTCAGTCTAGTTTAGCACGAGAGTAGCGCGTTAGACCACGCCGCCACCGAAGTGGGTAACTAAATGAGTGTATGTGTGGTTGGCCAAGGGAGTGTATAAGTGCGGAGAAGTGCGAGGAGAGCATTTTACCTGTACAGTCCCGTCAAGTGAAGATAGCCTTGGTAACAACCCACGAACTACCTCTACCTGGTTTGAATAACATTCTTTTCAACGCTGACTAAATAAAAATAGACGTGTTCTTTCCCAAAGCTCTTGATTATTTACAATATCTTCCCGAAGAGATCCTAATTGCACGCTTTTTTTTTTTTTAATGTTCATTTTAGCACACACTAAAATCATTAAGAACATCTTCCCAAGGTCATCTTAGTGCCAAGGGAGGGGTGACCATTTTGTCACTGCTTCAACATCCCACGCTTTGAAGGATTAATTTGTTGGCGCTGTTGGAATGTGTATTGCTGTTACCAGTATTTTGGTAAAATAGTGATATATATGTGTATATACTTCTTTTTGTTTTTGTTCTGTTACTTTTTATTGTCGTTCCCGTTGAAGGAAACAAAAGTTTAAAGTCTGTGATACGTCCCGAAAGCCATCAAAAAATATTTTATAGACACTCGTTGGATTAATCTCAGGATCTTTTGAGAAGGAACAGTTTTATTGAATACTTTGTTATACCAACGCGACTAGCTGTACAGCGCTGGGGGGAAAAACTCCTCGTAGTATGCGAAGGATACATTTGAACAACAACCCCCCCNCAATTTCCCTCAGACCATCACCTTAAATATATTAAATTATGAGAATGATTTGTCTGGATTGTATCTGATCCTTAGAGTAGAGGAAGTGTACCAACATTTGATCGGAGGGGGGAATGGGAAACCATTTTGGAAAAACAAACCTCAGTACACCCGACCGAGATTCGAACCTTTATCTCCCCGTTATCATCGGTAGTCTAGTCTGTGAGAGTAGCGCGTTAGACCACGCGGCCACCGGAGTGGGGTGTTTTCAATTTTGACCGGAAAAAAAAAGAATTTCCTCTGAAAATTGTACTCTCGTGGCGGAAAAAGGGCAGTACCTAGAAAAGTCAGGGAAAAACACCTGGGAATTTAATTTAAAACGAGGAAATATTAGGTAATATAAATACTTCGATTTTAAAAAAAATTCGCATCCAAAAGTGAAAGATTAAAAAAAAAGTTCGATGTAATAAACTAAAAACTCGTCATTCTCAAAGAAAACTGAGGAAATTGGCAAAATTGAAATATATTGTTTGGTAAACCTGGAAAAGTCGTTTAATTTTATCAAATAAATTTTAAAGCCATCCTGGCTGTTTTTAGTAGTTACCACGTGAATAATGTTCTTGTGCCGAATCGGGCAAGGATACATGGGATCGTGTATACTAGACGGTATTGGAACCCAAGGCAGGTGGGCCGACAATATGAGTGAGTGTGTCTGTCGAGAGTTGTAGAGACGGGCCACGGTGTATTGCAATCCAAGCCAGTCTCTGTCTCCGGGCGCATTCCTTGCCTCATTCCTACTCTCACTCAAGAGCAGCTCCGCGGATCAACGAACGACTCGTCCAACCATCCTGCCTACACCGGGGATACTACAGGCGGTCCTTGTAGATAAACCACTGGATAGTTGACAGTTGTGTGCATTACAACACTCTCCTTGCAGATAAACCACTGGATAGTTGACAGTTGTGTGCATTATAACACTCTCCTTGCAGATAAACCTCTGGATAGTTGACAGTTGTGTGTATTATAACACTCTCCTTGCAGAGAAACCATTGAAATAGTTGACAGTTGTGTGTATTACAACACTCTCCTTGCAGATAAACCACTGGATAGTTGACAGTTGTGTGTATTATAACACTCTCCTTGCAGAGAAACCTCTGGATAGTTGACAGTTGTATGCATTACAACACTCTCCTTGCAGATAAACCTCTGGATAGTTGACAGTTGTGTGTATTATAACACTCTCCTTGCAGAGAAACCATTGAATAGTTGACAGTTGTGTGTATTACAACACTCTCCTTGCAGATAAACCTCTGGATAGTTGACAGTTGTGTGTATTATAACACTCTCCTTGAAGATAAACCTCTGGATAGTTGACAGTTGTGTGTATTATAACACTCTCCTTGCAGATAAACCTCTGGATAGTTGACAGTTGTGTGTATTACAATACTCTCCCTCTCCGTCCTTCGTTCCTCGCTCAAAGCTTAGGGACAGCTATAGGAAGTGTGCCAGCATCTGTGGGTTAAGTCTATGAAAGGTAGAATTTAGTGGAAATGTACTCGTATTTGTGTGGAGAGAAAGTGGTAAACCATTTATATTTTAAAACAATCAGTCCATGCGGCCTGAATTTGAGTCTCAGGCTACCTGTCACAGGTAAACCTGAGTAAATGAACCTGACATTTAGTCCGCGTCTCCACCTGTGCGCTTTTTAGAAGATTGGGAGAGGAGGAGGAGAACACAACAAGTTCACCTCGCCTGGATTCGAGCCACGACCTCCCCAATCACCCAGCAAACAAGACTGTACGAGCCCTACGTCTTTAGTCTGCGTGACCACAGATGCCGGGTAAGGTATGTCGTGCGTGCCCTCTTGGACGCAGCGCTATCGGGCACAAGACCTAACACAACTTTATTCAAGGACGGATTATCTTTAATTCGACACGGAACCTAGCGGCGGTAGGATCGCGCGCGCGTCTTAGTTGAACCAGGCCGGGTCCACACTTGTGTCATATCCAGGGCAGCCGTACATCTTCCCACTACTGGGCTACGAGTGATGCAATATTATTACTATTACTCTTGATATCACAACACGTAGAAAATTAAACTGTACCTATCTACTGAAAAAATATTTTATTCAGGGCTGCCACCCGTCTGGAAAACTTAGAACACAGGGGAATGTCAGGGAATTTGGTTTGAATTGGAAAAATCAGGGAAATGTTAACGGAATTCTCAAATTTTCTGGAATTTTTAAAATATCATAAAGTCAAATTTTTGAAAAAGTTTAACTATTTTGCTAGCTTTTCTGCTTATTAATTAATTAAAATTGCGATCGTAATTTGTGAACTTTACAGTTAAGGCTATTGCTATATTGCGGAATTACGTAATCCAAGAACATCTACGCATGTGTAAACAACAGCGCATGTTTGGAGGATCCCATTGTTCATGCGCTGTTTTGTCTGTGGTGCTATCAGGATGGAGGGATGGAGGGAGTGACGTAGACACGGCGCATGTTTGGAGGATACCCATTGCTCATGCGCTGTTTTGTCTGTGGTGCTATCAGGATGGAGGAATTCAGGGAATGCCCGGCCGTACTCCACCGAAATCAAACCTGTACGAATCCTAGATTTTGAATTCCCCAAACAGAATCTTTTCCTTAACTCGAATCGAATATTTTATAACTAAACTATAGCACCCGTGGTAACCACGCGATTGGGACCTGGTTCTATTCCCGGCATACCCGGAGAAAAAAATAATACACGTTTAGAGCAAAGCCAAAGTGATTAAGGTAACTTTTTTTATATGACTCCTGGAATTAATTTCTTTATCATATTATTAAATGGTATTCATTTGGTATGAAATAATCTTTATTATCTAATTTAAAGTGAAAATGGGTTCGTTCTGTGTCGTCGACCTCCCCCCGTTCCCCCCAGCTTCCCTCAGTAACTAACAGCCAAATTCATGACTTTAAGTTTGTTTTTTTAAAGAAATGTGAGTCTGAAAATTTTCCTTCAGTTAATTTTTTTTACATAAAATTCACCGCTTTGTACATTTTTTTAATGTTTTTCTGAAGAAGAAAAAAAATCCAACCATTTAAATGGAACAAATGCAATACGAAATAGCGCTCTATGAGCTGACATTTTTTCCGAAATATTTTCATCCCCGCCATTATTTGTTTGGATTTAGTATTTGCTAACAATTCACCCTCCCTCGAGCACTCGCCCGTCCCCAACACACTGTTTGATGACATTATATACACAGGATTTATAAATATACAGTTGAACCTCGCTAATCCGTACTAAATGGCACTGAAGCTTGTTCGGATTAACCGGGAGAATACGGCCGAGTCTACGGGAGACAAATATTTTCTACTAATTTTAAACTACAGTTGGATGAGTTTTAATAAAGTTTACATTCATTTTACTGATGTATAAGACGTAAAATGTACTGTAGTTTTACATTTACAGTATACCGTTTACAGTGCTGTAGTTACAGGAAAACACATTGTGTTGACGACAACTTGTTAAAATTAAAAACATTTACTCTCACTAGTTTTTTACAGTTCTCTTTTAACTTTTGAGTTTGTTAAGTGGCCATCCTTAAATTACATAAGGCTTTTTTTTTTCCATGATTTATGACTGCCCCACCCTCTACGTAAGGGATCTTAAGAGTTTACGTCCCCCCCCCCTCCTCTATCTTACGTAATTTTTTTTACAATTTGGTTAGCTAGATTATTTTAATCGTTTGGTTATTTTTATACGTAGGGATTGTAAATAAAGCGAGTGATATTACATTTTAGGATACTTAAATTGAAGTAGGCCTAATTAAATGAAATATAAGTGAAATTTTATAGTTAATATATCTTATATATTTTCTGACAAAACTTTTTTTTTTTTTTAGATTTTATCTTGCCATAAACATTGATTAAAAAAACCTTACGTAAGATGAATTGTGCTCACCTCCCTTGGAAGAAAATTCAAGAAAATCATGGACACCTATCCGCCCCTTCGCCCCCCCTCCTAAAAAAAAGACCCTTACGTACTTTAAGCACTGCCTATAACCGATAAAATACTATATTTCATTTGACTTAGTTTCACCCACCTACCCCCGCACCCAGTTTTCCGAAAATTTTGTTCGGATTGCCCGGAATTTCGAACTACCGGGGTTCGGTTTAACGGGGTTTTAATATGTGTGTATGTGTGTGTGTGTGTGTGTGTGTGTGTGTGTAATAGGCTATAGGTGTCAACTCTCCCAACCCCAGTCTCCTAACCTATCTCTTAGGCTTCAAACCACAGAAAATGTTCCTACTGAAGATTTACCGCGAAATGTTTCGTTTCTCCATCTCCGTCGCTCCCCCTGGGAAGACCACGTCCGCCAAACCGACCCTTTCCGCGCCACCGCGTGAGTGGGCGGGGGCCGGCTATCTGTTCAAATAGCCCATTAGCAGCCACTGGCTAGACGTGTATTAATCATTCATAAAATGTAGGCCTCACCACTCCTGGGACGTCCGCCAGCTCTTATACGGGGTCATTGTGGCCAAGGGAGTACAGTCGGGTCACCCGCACAGTGGGACACGGGCCATTTCTCCGCCGCGGGCCATTCAGAACAGAGTTAGCGTTTAGAACACCTTACTCCGACTCGGGACCTGCGATAGTAAGGAAGAAGTCCGGGGGTTCCCAAACTATTGTAACGTTTCTATTCTACACATCCCTTTCGATCAATTAATAGATATAATCAGATCAAATCCAACTTAATAATATTCAACATTTATTTGATTTACATCATATTTCGCAGTAAATATCTACGCAGTGCAACATCCTTCTGTTTCTATATAAGCCACCCAGGCAAAATCTTCTCGAAGGACAAGAAGGGAGGGATAGGCTAAGGACGATTGCATCATGTTACTTAGAAAATTCTAGAAACAGAGTCTTTAAACAACCCTGTTGGAAAATAGAGGTGAAGACACCCAACAATCAGAACCTGCTTTTGTCGAGACAAAACATACAGATTTTTTATTAAACACATTTTAATCATCCCAGTTCCCTAAGAAGTGAAATAGCAGCGCATCATTACATTTATAAGAATGATTTAAATTATAACTTGATAAAAAAAATGTCTTTAACGAATCATCCCTGCATGAATGGTGAAAAATAATGATAGGTGGTACCCGCGACGCGAGAAATAATATTACAAATATGTCGCCCCCCCCCCCCCCCCCCC
>CABFWB010004414.1:15080-26185 GCA_902151455.1 Timema bartmani
CAGCACCAAAGAAGCCATGGGGCTACTGTATATACCTAAATGTTGACTGTCAGAAGTCAGCTGTGAACTGTCAGTCAGCACCAAAGAAGCCATGGGGCTGAGCTTGACGGGTTACACTATGACCCTATCTAATATAAGCTATCCCATAGTGTAATAATACGAGGTAAGCTTGGTATATTACAGGGTAAACAATACATACATAATTAACTACCATCCAAACACTAAACAACTGAGCAATATAGACGTACAGAGCAAGACCTGTTAAAGAACCTCACACATGTTTTATTTAGTACTTTATCACGAGACGTGCGATAAAAGTTTTAACTAGCGTTTAAAAAGGGAACTGCAAACTCTCTCTCTCTTTTTTTTTACTCCTTTCCACAATTACAAACTTATTATTGTTTAGAGTTTTAAGGTGGGATTGTAGGATACTCGAGTTAAGGCCAGTGTTTTTGCAGTTTTTTATGTCAAAACTTTTGTTTGGCCAAAATAAATACAATATTGCTCCAGTACGAACATCGAGTTTAATTTTCTTCACATGTTGATATCAACAGTTGAATATCTGTCATGAGCATGGTGGCATTATTTAAAAAACTTTTTAAATGAAAAAAAAAAAGTTGTCATTAAATTTCAGAACACCCTTGACAAATATTCAAGAAATTTTGAGGTCACCATATGAATACAATTAAATTCTATATCTGTGCTGGAGCAATATTTTATTTATTTTGTTCAAAAATATATTTTGCCATAAAAACTAAAAAAAACCCAAAAAAACTGGCTTCTTTTCTTGTCCCCTTCCATCCCACCTTAATATCCCCTTACCAAACACAATAACGCACCAGCAACCAACAATAGTTACTTGTCAACAAACTTAACCTAAAGCACATCAAAATACACGTGAATATCCAACCATTGTTCTCTTGATTTACCGTCCGGGATATTCGCATTTAACTACATCAGTAGGATGGGGATTAATAACGTAGACTTTAGAGGATATTTACCCGCATTTGCGTGGAAAACCATATCGGAGGGGGAAAAAACCCTCTCTATACACCCGACTGGGATTCGAACCCCCCAATCTCTCCGTCATAGGCAGTCCAGCCTTAGACAATTCTACAAATAATTGAATTGAGCTGGGTTTGATTAGTTTTGATTAGGTCAACCGACCTCCTGTTATAGTGGTCTGAACGCCTGGTTGCTGACTTAGAGGTCCCGGGTTCTGTTCCCGGCTAGTAAGTTAATATGGAATTTTCCCAGAAAGAGGAATAATTCCCTCTGTCACCATGGTTTGGTTAGTTAGGCTTTAGCTAGGTTTGAGAGTTTCTACTGGTTCCACACGTTCATACTTACCATCATCATAATCACCATCACCCTCATACTCACCATCACCTCATCTCATCGGGACATGTAAAGAGCCTCCACGGAAAGGATGTACTATCAGTACATTCGGGCGTCTCCTGGCCAGCGGTACATCAGTACCGGTTAATGTTTACCACAAACTGAGCTACAGTTTGGTTTAGCCAGCCCGTTGTAAGTCTCACGGTACTAGGCCCTACATTAACTGATGTTCTGTTTACTCTCGTTGATATTTGTCGGCGTGAAATTAACACAAACCGCACGTAATGCTAATAAACATTCACAAATACACCCTGGAGGAAACCAGTCGTTACCGGATACACCTCTACAAATCACTTGACCATCACGTACACATCAAAGGGGGGAACATTTTGTACCTATATCTAAAAAATATTGTACATACATTATATTGGCCGTTAGTTCTCTTTGTGCTTGACCTTTTCGCTGACCACGCCTCTTCGGCAATTATTTAGTCACACTTGAATTGTGACAATTGCTTGAGTTGTTTATTATTTATTTATTTATTTGTTGGTAGGAATACGTTATCCTCGCTCATCTAACGTTGTGTTATTGTGTGTCGTGTGGGTTGACCTTGAAACGCGCGCCAGCAACCAATGCGCCTCTTCTTTAGAAGACTGGCCGAATACAGGATGCCCCAAAACAAGAACTTTTCCTCCACACGTTGGAAGGAGGGATGTGAGATAGAAAATTTTTATTTTTCTTGGGATGTTTTTTAAAATCCTGATATTAATTTAATTTATTTGCAGTATTTAAAGTGCACTTTCTGAACCGAATAATTATATCAGCACATGACTTAAAGTATAAACTAACTTAAATCTAGAACATACACAACACACAGCCCCCCGGCCGTTAATTTATCACTGTGAAAGGATCCAGCTATTCAAATAGGATGAATGAAATCAATAGTTTTTCAAGTTTTTCCCTTCATTTTTATTTATGCTAAGAGCCCGCTTCGTTGGCCGCATGGTATAAGGCGTCACTCTCGCAATTGATTGGACTGCTGATGACTGTGGGGAGATCGAGGTTCTAATCCTGGTCGGGGGTACTGAGTGTGGTTTTTCCTAAATGGTTTTCCACTTTCCCTCATTGCAAATAAGGTTGCACTTCCTCTAAGTTCAACCTTCCTCATCCCTAACACATTAACGTAATTAGTACATGTGTGTACACCCGGACACTTAGTGATATGTTGTGCTCCAAAAGTGTTATAAGGACGTTAACACCAGAAACATTATCAACTAACGTTGGATTTAATATGTAGTATTTCAAAATTATAAGCAGAGCCTTCAGGATCTCTTTCCTGTGGTACTCATTGATCTCCTTCCTGTGGTACTCATTGATCTCCTTCCTGTGGTACTCATTGATCTCCTTCCTGTGGTACTTATTGATCTCTTTCTTGTGGTACTCATTGATCTCCTTCCTGTGGTACTCATTGATCTCCTTCCTGTGGTACTAATTGATCTCTTTCCTGTGGTACTCATTGATCTCCTTCCTGTGGTACTTATTGATCTCCTTCCTGTGGTACTCATTGATCTCCTTCCTGTGGTATTCATTGATCTCCTTCCTGTGGTACTAACTGATCTCCATTCCTGTGGTACTCATTGATCTCCTTCCTGTGGTATTCATTGATCTCCTTACTGTGGTACTAACTGATCTCCTTCCTGTGTGACTCAATGAACCCTCCGGCCACTAATCTCAGTTTTCTAGACCGGAGCCGCGTTAATTCTTTATTCAAGTAGCTCCTCATTTTGGCCTCACGAGGCTTGAGTTTGACCCCATTACAGATCCACTGCTACACAGAAAAATCTGGAAGCACCGTGGATCGAACCCGGGACCTATGGATCTGTAGCCAGGAACTCGGGCCATTCTCATTTTAAGTTGACTAGTTAAACCCCCTATCACGGGGAGCGGTACTTTGGTTGCACACCGCTGAGATGCATCATTTCACTATTAGAAAAGACTTCTCGCCGAAATACAAGAGCACAAGGGTGCAGAATATGTTCAGAGATCCAATATTTCCCCAGAACATAACATTTTCATAAAAAATACCCCGAAAACCATAGCACTTAAAAAAAACCATTGAATATTTTATAGAGGCTGAAGGGAATAAGGATTATTACTACTAAATAGTTTGGAAAGTTCAAATTTAAACATATTTTTAATCATAGTTATTTTTATAGTACCTACCTTATAAAAAATGTAGTTGTCTCCCAGAAATGAGCAACATTCCCGTTTCCTCTTGAAGTTTGTCAATGACCTTTGACGTCTTGTAGACCTTCAAGCGAGAACTAGAAGAAAACCTGGTAGAGTGGTACCTTCCTCCATTGAAATGTCTGTCCAAGGATTCCTTTAGGAGACATGAAGCTTTGTGGACAGGTGGGGCCCATTCCAAGAGATGAAAACTTCATGAAAAAGAGTGTCATACCTTAATTGTGCGGTTGTGTAAGTGGTTGCCTATCCCTGATCCAACTGACTCACACACCACTTCACTGCATATTTACATGGAATTCTCCAGGACACAAAGGATGTCAGGAATGTGATGAAACACGTTTTCATTTGTGAATGTTACAGCATCATCAGGAATTATCAAGTTCGGTTAAACTTCCATAGACTGTAGATTTTTGAAAAAAATCTGTGTTTAAAAGATTCTTTTTCAAGATTTTAAATTGAGAATCTACTGTATCAGTAGTTATTGTACATCCACGATTTTCACCAACCCATGTTGTTAGTGCTCGTAATGACTCTTGAATTAGCTGCTCCAAAATTGTGTCTGAAACTAAAGAACTCTTTAAATACATGCTGCTGAAACATAGGCGCATTTTTTTTTTTTTTACAATTGGAGGTTCTGTTATCCTTCGTTGTAGTACACGTGTGTAGTTTTTGTTATGTTTTGATTAGTTTCACGACATGCTACAATAATTTGAAAACCTCCATCGTGATGGTAATCTTAAAGGTTTGTTTATCCACTAGAAAATAAAACATGTCGCTAATCAACTGTTTCAAGTTCGTGTTGCAACCGGCACCCGTGGTGTGGTGCTCAATTCACCTGGAAACAAGCCTAGGGGGTCCTAGGTTCGATTCCCGGATGTTACCTTGGCTATTTTTCTAGGAAAGGTGAACTATCCCAATGGTCACCAGGGTTTGGTTAGTTAGGCTCAGGTTAGGTTTAACAGTTTTCCACTGGTTCAACACCCTCATACTCACCATCACCCACGGGACATGGAAAGAGCCTTCACAGAAAGGATGTACGATTAGCACATTCGGATGTCCTCTATACCGGTACATTAGTACTGGCTGATCGCTCCACTACTGGGCTACGAGTGATGTAACACAATATTACTATAGTTTGTGTTGCAAAGCATCATGGGCCTGAATACATGTCTGCGACACTCTAGCAGGTTCTGTTCTGTTCTGTTCTGATGGACGTGTGAGTCAAGCCTTAGAAGATACACCGGATGGGTCCATAGAAAGACGGGGGGGAACAGAGAGAAAGAGAAGGAACTTGTTAAAATAAGAAGAGAGGGAGGCGAGAGTCATTTGTCACGAGAACACGGCCCATAATACCACAACAACCATAATTCTCTGCGAGATATAAATAGCGATCCTTTCTTCTTAACTTATCTCCTGTCTGTAGGACCGACCGCCTTAACATCCCTAATGTGTCAGATGTGCACCCTTGTCCCCGCACATTATCACACATGTGTCTCTGTTCCGGCAAGATTGTAACACATGTGGTTTTTATACTCTGGCACATGGGAGCACATGTTTCTCTCTCGACATATTGTAACACATAACTGTTCATGCACATAGTAGCACATGTATCACTGTTTATGTACATTGTAGCACATGTATCACTGCTCTGACACATGGTAGCACATGTATCACTGCTCTGACACATGGTAGCACATGTATCACTGCTCTGACACATGGTAGCACATGTATCACTGTTCATGCACATTGTAGCACATGTATCACTGTTCATGCACATTGTAGCATATGTATCACTGTTATGACACATGGCAGCACATGTATCACTGTTCTGACACATGGCAGCACATGTATCACTGTTCATGCACATGGCAGCACATGTATCACTGTTTATGTACATTGTAGCACATGTATCACTGCTCTGACACATGGCAGCACATGTATCAGTGTTCATGCACATTGTAGCACATGTATCACTGTTCTGACACATGGTAGCACATGTATCACTGTTATGACATATGGTAGCACATGTATCACTGTTCATACACATTGTAGCACATGTATCACTGTTATGACACATGGTAGCACATGTATCACTGCTATTACACATGGCAGCACATGTATCACTGTTCCAATGGTGTATATGTTTGCATTTATAGGAAGAAAATGTATTTATTATACTGGTGCCAAATCTTATCTCGAAAAGCGACAGTCTCAAAAGTGTAGGTGTTCAAGGAAACATCAAATGTGTCGTTTTGATTTAATTTTAAATTTCTAGAAACACGATTGGTTTATAAACTCTTTTACAATTCCTTGTTTGATTCTTGTTTTCTCGGAACCGTCTATTTTACTTCCATCTTGATCCAGCGTTGAGGTCTCTCAGAACTGACTGCGCATGCCCGGAGCAAACTACTCAATAATAATTGAAATAATTTTTTCAAACTTCAATTTGATTGGTGGTTGATTTGATAAAGGAAATGATAGTTTATACATTTACGCTTAGTAACGAGCTATTGTGCAGGCCTTGGCTCAGTGGAGAAGATACCTGACTATGGTTAAGAGGCACCTTCATTGATGTTTAGTATTCTGACTTAAGAGTAGCTATGTGCTGAGCTTACAGGGTGTCTACTGGGTCACGAAGGTCACCAAAGTCACGAAAAAGTTAATAATAGCAAAAAAGGTCACGAAAGTCCCTGAAAAGTCACGAATTGTCAATATTTTAGTCAAAAATCACGAAAATGTTGTTTGAATTTCCCGTGCATCGTAACAACGCGAACTCGTCGAATGTCAAGTTACCCACTACCCATGATGCCATGCGCTAACCGCCTGATTGTTTTTACCATGATACAAAAGACAAGGTTAACGTTCGCCATCTAGTTAAAGTTTAATGTTGCGTGTGAGTGCATTATGCCTATTTATGCATTATATAATGTTCAATCGTTTACCGAAGAAATTTTTTGGTCATAAAAGGTCACCAAAAAAGTCACTAATTTTGGTTTGTCCAACTCAGTAGACCTTACCTTTGCATGGGTACACTCAGGCCCAGATTAAGGCATGTGCCAAGTGTGCCATGCACAGGGGCCACAAGGTTAGGGACCCCCGCCCTCCTGGTAAATAGATCACTTTGATTAGTCATTTCTATTTGGTGATAATATTATATTTCAATATTTTTATGTTTTTTTGTAAAATGTATCCCAAACTAATATAGAAATTCCCTAATCGAAGGGCCCTGGTAGCCTGGTGGTATTATGTGGAGTCCGACATTCCGTACTTAAAAACTAACGCAACCCTTGCTTTTGGTAAACCGGAAATACTACATATATGTAGATGGTACCATTGACTTTTGACAGAAAAATATTAGTATTAATAAGTTAATATGTTGATAACAAAACTCACCATGACTGCTTAACGTTTGCAAAAAAAAAAAGTTTGTCTCTAAATAAAATTATCCATTTATGATGTATATGTAAGATTCATATTCCTTCATCGAGGAACTAACTTCTAAGGGACCCAAGCTATGCTTGGCACAGGGCCCCCAAAAATATTAATCCGGGCCTGGTTACATTCTGGCGCAGCTTAAAATATAAGGTCATAGTGTAATCGGTCAAGGTAAGACCTTTCACAGCAGCTCAGAATGGCGATAGTTTAACATAAACTTAAGTATTTTAACTGACAATATTTTTACTAGCAAAGCTTCGTAAATTGTTGAAACAGTTTTAAAAAAATTTAAAACGAAGTGGAAACTGATTTATTTTTTGGAAGCCAAGTAGAAGTTAGTACATCCTTACTGGAGACTCAAACGATTGCCGAATTATCAGAGTAGAGTCTCTCAGTGACGTCACGGCAACTCGAGGTAGGATTTTCCATGTTAATGAGTTTACCTTTTATATTAAAGAGTTTTAAAGACACGATATTGGAACATAGGCCACAAATTCTTAAATGATTTTTGGAATTGTCTTACAGTGCCACAAAATATTTATATTTTTATCTCATTCTAGTTTTTTTATAACGCATATTTTATAAATTGTCTACAACTAAGGCTAATTGGTTTATTCACGAAAGTTACCTGCAGAAGCCTTCCTGACAGGATGTAGATTAAATAAAATTCCTGGACTATCTAGAATAGGGAACAAAGAAAAGCTAATTTTGAACTTCAAGTCGATGATGTCCTTCCAGGCGCAAATGGTGAAGTGAGTGTGTATACTCGTCAGCGGAAGAGTGAAAGTGTTATTAGTAGGTAAACTAGAGGTCTCGCAGGTCGAACTACGCATTTTCTTCCCTATCGTTTTATTTCGTACATTGGCGTCTGGCTCTTACGCGGTGGGCTATTACAATGAATCCGGCTGCTACCAAAATAACTGTGATGCTATTTATCTCTCTACGTTAAAAACTATTCCTATCTGAGTTGTTGGATGGAAAAAAATAACAACACAAAAGATGTTGAAAAAAAAAGTAACACGAAAAGAAATCGTTTTCTCAATGATCTATTTATTTATTTATTTTAAATTCATCGCTACCACAAAAGCCTTTCCAACTAATAACGCTAATCTCAAGAAAGACGTTTAATATCAATAATGAGGATGATGATGATGTTGGTTGGGGAACAATGGTAGAAGGTATGGAGGGCGCCATAAACCGACACAAGATGAACATAATGACCGTTATAAGAGGCGGGCGCATGTTACAGAGTCTTCAGCGGTCATAAACCAGCCCCTGAGTCGGCCTGGCCTGGTGTCCGATAGAGTGGAAACTGGACGTTTCAACAACCACCCCACACCGGTGATGATTCTAAGTAACTGCACAATTAAACCGTAGAAATTATAACGACTTACTGACTGACCTGTCTTCCACCACTAGGTTTTATTAAAACATTTTTTATTATTATTATTGGCACCTCGTCTAACTACCCGTTCGTATTATACGCACTTACGCTAATGTGTAATGGCATGGTTATTGTGAAATTGTGATTAGAAATATGATTAATTTTGATTTATCAATTAAATATTTTTATCAAAAGCTTCTAATAATACTTTCTTACGATTTTTTTTAACCACCGAGTCTTACTACCCGTCCGGATTATACTCTTATGTACTGATTACGTTAATGGTTTTAGGGATTAGGAAGGTCATATTTAGAGTAAGTATGCCCGCATTTGCTTGGAGGGAGAGTGGAGAATCGTTTTGTAAAACCCACCCTCGGTACACCCGACTCGATCTTACCGTCATAGGCAGTCTAGTCCGAGTAGCGCGTCAGACCATCGGGACACCTAAGTGGGCTCTTAAGGATTACTCTATATTATTTCTCTTTACATGATTAATTAAAGGGAACTAATGACTAATGTCTTGTATAGAAATATGTACGGAAACATCGCCCGTGTGAACCGGGGCAATAAACGACTCTATTAGAAAGTAGTCACGTTCGTGCCAATGTCGAGACAGTCGCAGTCGCCAGCTCGACCGAACCGCACCCTCTGGTGTATGTTTATGTTTGGAGTAGATCTAAGGCGGGATGGAAATAAGTCGAGTTGAGCTCAGCATCTTAGGAGTTTTTAAAAAACAAAACAAAATAACTTTTTGGGCCAAAATAAATAGAACTACACTGAATATCATCGCTGAGGGAACTGAGTGGCTACTATTGGGAAATAGCGTTGCCGTTCTCTTGTTTTTTAGTGTTGTCAATCTTCCCCTAGGTGACCTGGTGGTGTAGGGGTAAGGTGTCAGACTTCTGTGCTGAGGGTCCGGGGTTCAAACCTCGGTCCCGGCACAGATTTATTTGATTGCCGAACCCTTCCTTCACCTCTGACAAGACGTGTATTAATCACAACTTGTGAATATGAGGAATGTCAGGCCTCCACCGTGGTTCGGATCCCACGTTAAACTGTAGGTCCTCCATTTCATCTCACAATCACCCTACCATTACACATTAGCGTAAGTGCGTATAACCCGAATGGGTAGTAAGACGCGGTGCTAATAATAATAATCTTCCCCTAAATATAGGGGGAAAATTTCTCGACGCGTTGGAGCTACCGGCAACCTTGAATAACCTTCTTACTTCAGAACACTACCTTCGGACATAACTGAGGGCGAGGAGATTTGGCAACATTGACCGAGAGAGAGAGCGAAGATAAAGCTTTTCTTCGTAAATTCTGCAGTTCCCTCAGCAAATGGTATTGGATGTAGTGCGTTGTTGCAGCGATGGCTGCAGATTATAGCGATACAAATTATTCAAACTCCCTTCCTCCACCCCTCAACTCTTCCTAACATTCAACTGAATTTGTTTACCTTCTCATAATCCCTTGAAAAGAGTTTTAACAACACCCATCGATCAACAAAACACGTGTTTGGTTTTCTTCCATTCCTATGGACGGGATACAAACTCGGGGCTCGTGAATCTTGGGAAGTCATTGTTTCCCCCCATCCTAGCCATTGCCGAATATTTGTATTTATTATTACTGACGTGTGGACTGTAATACATACGAACTAAGTCGAGAAGACTGAGAAACCTCCGAGTAGCCACTCTCACCAGTTTATAACTCCATCAGCAAGATAGCAGGACTACGGCTGGTCACGGGGTTGACTTGGTTACGGCCATTCGACCAGCAATATTATTATTGCACAATTTAAACAAGTGAATAATTAATTATAAGCTATAAACAGTGATTCATTAATTTCAAATCATTACAATATGCAACACGAGCTATAAGAGGTCAAACTTGATATTTTTAGTTTTTTGTGTACCTTTGTTAAGGCCCTTGGCCCTGTCGAGTGCAAGTCTAAAACCTATTTTGTGGGAGGGTGAAAGGCGTGGCGTGGCTTCAGCAGCAGTAATGGTCGAGCAGCATGGTGGGTAGCAGTAGGAGAACAAACAGGGGGGGGGGAGGAAAATAAAAATGACATTACAATTTGTGCTGTAATAGATGGCATCATTCTATTCCCAAATATCCATTCCACGCTCCTATAACAGTTACCTTTCATTTCCCGGACATTTAGCTCTTAATGATCAACAGAAATATGTGGATTGTTGGACTTTACAGAGTGGAAAATGTCAACTTTTAAACTATGTTTACAAGTCTATATATGTATAATGGTTTAATGGCTGTGTATATATATAATGTAATAATAGGCTCTAGGTACCCTCGTACCCCAACCCAGCCTCTTCATCTTCTTAGTAACCCGCAAGAGGCCACTGTAGAAAAATATCCCGGAAAATGTTCATCTCTACTTGTACCCAACTTGTTCCGGTTGCCATGTGCCAGCTCTCAACTTGTCTCGGACGTAGCGTAGCCTTGTATCGAGCTCACATACACATACACACACACACACACACATGTACCCTTTCTTCACCCCTCTTTTCCTCTCTCCCACACTCACACACACATGCGCGCGCATGCAGTATGTTGTAGTAATAAATCAGACCTGTGTCTCTCTTTCTCTCTCTAGGGCCGGTTCAAAGCTATGCAGGACCAAATTACGATCAGCTTCTTGGACACCAAAAACACATTAAATACTGCACCGGCTCTGTCT
>CABFWB010004414.1:39095-51935 GCA_902151455.1 Timema bartmani
GCTAGTCGTGTGGAGTCAGACCACCGAGGACGGGGAGATCGAGGTTCGAATCTCGGTCGGGTGAACTGGGGGGGGGGGTTCCTAAATGGTTTTCCACTTTCCCTCCACGCAAATGCGGGTTCACTTCCTCTAAATTCAACCTTCACAATTCCTAATCCATTAGTGTAATTAGTACTTAAGCGTATAACCCGAACGGATAGTAAGACGCGGTGCTAAAATTAAATTTTATTTTATAATTTTTAGCTGAAAGAAGCATTTTTTTTAACTACCGTCTTTTAATATCGAGATATATATACTCGGCCAAATCCAATCTTTTTATTTACCACAAATCAGAGTTTCCCCACCATTCGGACAAAACTAAGGTCGACAAATGAATGGTTCACCTCGTTCTTGGGCCCAATATTAGTCCACACGTGCTGGAAGAATAGTTGGAGCGGGAGGGGGGTGGACTATTCAAATAACCCCCTCCCCTAACTCACAATGGGTTGCACCGGAAACTCGTCATGGGCCCCAATCATCATCCCTGACGAGCAGGGTAGGAATCGTAATGGGTTTGGTATATAACATGATCCTTCTGAGTTATGTTGAGATCCGTCCACGGTACAATGGACCTCCTGACATGCGAGGATAATACCTCCTTCTTTCGGGGGACAAAACGGTCTAACTACATGACTACACCCTTTTAGTGCCGTGTCTTGGAATGTTGCCAGGGTAATCTGAGTCATACACGAATATCGTCAAATGGAAATGCTGCGATATTCTTTTCATAACTGCGATGGGCGCTTGCGCCATTGTCACGATTATAAAACGAATGCGAAGGGTTCACTACTAGAATCTATAAAGCTACAAGTGGGCTTTTCCTGGGTACAACCCTCGTATCCTTTTTTTTAAAAATAGCCGTCACCCCGGAAATGTCTGTCACTATACTTGATGGTTGTTCCATAAACATTACCCAGATGTCACTCAAATACCCCAGATTGATTATTGAGTAGGATATTAAACATCTACTACCAACAGTGTCGTATCGTGTAGTGTTGCCAGGGTAAGCAGAGCTTGTTAAAACTGTACCTGTGATATGTTCTCTCCCACTCTGTCCCCATTTGACCAATCATACATAGACTCTGCTCTACATAACTCACGTGGGAATCTATTTCCGTTGATAGTTGGACAATGAATATTTAATGAGTAATGAGTACAATTCATAGGCACAGTTTAAACAAGCTCTGCTTTCCGAGAAGGATAACATTTTTAAATGTATTTATTACTATTATTATTAAGTGCTCTCTCTTTCGACAGGTCCGTTGCATAGTCCAAATTGAGTTCTCCAGCATGCCCTATCAGCAGTTTCCTTTTTCAGACACTGAAATTTCCTCTTCTTTCCTTGTTTGAGGTCATTAATCAGTTCTATTCGTGATCTTCCTGGTTCCTTTTTATCTTCCACCTTTTCTTCTATAAAATAACCCAATAGGCCATTTATTTTCATACTGTGACCCATCCAGTAAGCCTTTCTTCGTAGAATCACCTGCATAATGGTTCTCTTTTCATTTACTGTTCTTAAAACGTCTTCATTAATTACCCGATCTGTCCACTTTATCCTATTATTCTACTCCAGCACCACATCTTAAAGCTTTTCAAATATGTCTTCTCCTTTTACCTCAAGGTTCATGGAGCAATGCTCCATTATGTAACACTTCACCAGTGCATTCCTCATCTTTAGGTTCAGCTTGCTAGTCAGTAGCATCCTCTTCTTGTTGAAAGCAGCCTTAGCCATTGCTATGTTTGACTTTATCTCCCGTGTACACTGCGCGTCTGTCGCAGTTAAACTTCTTAAATATTTGAAACGTTCCACATTCTTTAGCTGCAACTTCCGCACCACAATGTTCATTGATTCTTCTCTGTGGAATATCCTCATTACCTTCAATTCCTCAACACCATCTTCCATTCCATTCTATGATTTAATAAATAAATGAATGTATTATAATATCCAAATACGTAACATAATAATAATAAACCAATTTTAAAACCAAAACGTTTTCGTCTACTATACGTACCGTCGGATTCCAACCGGGTCTCACGATCCCGGAAACGAGACTACTGCAGTGGCGTCGTGTTCACAATTACTAAATCTGGGTAGTAAAAACCATGACCATCTACTTGGTAAGGCCATCACCGTCTCTCTCTTAACGACACGATCATCGCCTTCAAGAGAACGTTTACGTCGAACAAACCAGGACTATTTGCCCCCTTCCGTCTCTCCAACCCTTTTCAACATCACTATACCATCTATCCTTCTCTCTTTCTAGAATAAAACTCGACTGGCTTCAAAGATGTGTTTAGTACTGCGTTTAACACAAGATTTACTCTCTACTTAAACTAAGGTGGTAAGAATGAGGAGGGTAAAATATATAAACTAAACCAGCGTTTGCCTAGAGAGGGAGTACGGGAAACTACGTTGCAAATTTTTGCACCTGACCTGGAATATAACATTCCAACTCGTTGATCTTCCGGGTCCAGAATCAAGCACGCTAACCTTCTGTTAATGTGGTCCAAGGTGTAAGGCTCGCAATAGATTACTTGGTGATAGGGAAGTCGAGGTCTATATCTCTACTGAGGGTGGTTTTCTCTTTCTCTCCCCACGCTAATACCCTTTTCACTTCGCTTCCCCTTCCCATATTTTTTTTTTTACCGCTTATCACTATTTGTGCGGGTTATATACCGCCTACCTATCTACTAATTACTCTTATGTGTTAGGGATGAGGAAGTGTTAATTTAGAATAAGTGTGCCGGTATTTGCGTGGAGGGAGAGTGTAAGATTGTTTGACCGAGATCAAACCTCGATCTCCCCGTCATCGGAAGTCTAATATATTACGAGAGTGACGCCTTAGAGCATGCAGCCACCGAAATGGGTAATAGATTAATTATTTTTAAAAAGTACTCGTTTGTGAAAAACCCACAAATAAAAAACGGTATTTCAATGTCATATTTTTACTGTCGTCATTATTTAAGCTGACACATGATATAGGCCAAGTGCGGCTGTTTTGTATATTTGTTAGGATTCTCTTTATTTCCGTAACCAACCTTGGTACAAAATATACATAAAACTGTTCATCAGAATTATCGTTACACACCAACCGCCTTAAGGTATGGCCGAAGGGAGCGTGAGTAATTTTACAGTTTTTATAGCACTACATTTTTTTGACCAAAATAAATAGAATATTTCTCCAGTAGCAACATAGGGTTTAGTTTTCTGCACATGCTAATATCAACAGATCTTGAATATCTTTCAAGCGTGTCCTGGAATTTTGTCAAAACTTTTTAAATAAAGAGAAAAAGTTTTGACAAAATGCCAGGACATCCTTGACAGATATTCAAGATCTGTTGATATTAGCATGTGCAGAAAACTAAACCCTATGTTGCTACTGGAGAAATATTTGAATTTATTCCGGGCAAAAAATTCAAGCCTATAAAAACTGTAAAAATACTTTCACTCCCTTCGGCCGCACCTTAAGTTCTCTTACGACAGTCCGTCGATTTATTTTTGGCACCAAACATTGTTATTAAATTCTCGACGTAGGTTTTCTGGATAGTATTGACTGCAGTATGTTTGGGTTTAAAATTCGAATAAATTGACCCGCCAGTAATACTAAGTTGGCTTAGAACTTTTTTGTATTTAATAATTTTATATCCCAGTTTATAAATAAGATACATTACAGTTTGGAACCTCAAATAAAGGCATGCTTATTTTGTGTCTTACACTTTTTATATTCTTTTTTTATAATGTCAAATAATACCCAAGATCATTTATATTTTAAACTTTGTACACTTCATGGCTGACCGAATATCAAATAACAGACCTGCCTGCTTCGATGGCCGCAAGGTATAAGACGTCACTTTCGTAATAGACTGTTAATGAAGGGGAGATCGGGGTTCGAATCCCGGCTGGGTGTATTGAGGTTGTTTTTCCCCTAAATGGTTTTCTACTCTCGCTCCATGAAAATGTGGGTACAGTTTCTCTCGATTAAACCGTCCTCATCCCTAACACAACAATGAAATTACATGGGGGCTACAGACAGGGAAAACCTGGCAAATTCAGGGAATTTTTGAATGACAGGGAAAACAGGGAAATGTCAGGGAATTTAACTAAAAATAAGGAAAAGTCAGGGAATTTAAAAAACATGTCTAAAAATCCCATTAATTTCGCAACTAAACACTAAAACAAAAGTTAATAGTACCTAAATAAAATAACATTTTAATTTTTTAAATAACTGATAAAACTGTTTATGTTTAGTAGATACAAACTTTTTTAATATGTGATCAATAATAAATAAAACAAGCCATCATCCACCATTAAAACTGAAAAAAAGTAGTCAAGGAAAATTGAAAAATGTTGCCTGGAAAACCTGGAAAAGTCAGGGAATTTTGTAAAATATGTTTTGTAGCCACCCTGAATTAGTACGTATGCGTGTAACCCGAATGGGTAGTAAGACGTGGAGGAAGGGAAATATATAAATAATAATTAGATAATGAATTGGTCAAAAAGGGGTTAATGTTCCCATGAAACTTTGGGCCCTCTTAATAAACGGTGAATATCAATAAGTTGTGAGGGAATCATGACGAGTTGTACACTGTACTTGTGCGCTTCTTGTCCCGCGCCCTTTGTGCCGCTGTTGCTCGGAGCACTCCTGCCCTCGGGACTAACCTGGCTGGTCTCTCTCGACACGGGATTTGCATAATGTATACTCCGCCCGCTGTCAACCTGCATGCTGGCTATGTTCCAGACGCATTCAATACCACATCCAACGTCAATGTAATTTAAAAATATATAGTGTCCTTTTAAGTGCTATTTGCGCTTTGGAGCGCACTTAAAAAACTTTAATCGTATATCACTCGTGTTCGTACCCAAGATGAATACATTTCTCGACCTAACTGGGATTAGAAGCATAGTCTCTTAGATATGGTTTGGTCGGGACTTAAAACTCATCGTCTACACCCAATATCATCGCTGAGGTAACTGCAGGTTTTATGGAGAAAAAGCTTTATCTTCGTTCTCTCTCTCTCGGTCAGTGTTGCCAAATATCCTCGTTCTCGGTTGTTTCTGAAGGCGGTGTTCTGGAGTAAGAAGGAGCGACTGACAACCTCGATGAACCAGCGTTGCAAAATTTGTCCTATATTTGAGGGAGGATAGACCACACTAAAACAGAAGAATGGCAACGCTGTTTCCCAATAATAACCATTCAGTCCCCTTAAGAGATGATATCCAGTGTAGATGGTCTTTATCATGGTAGAAATTTACTCGTCCTGTCGTTCAGAGGACCAGGGTTCGATTCCCGGCTGCCATGTTTCATTGTGGTATTTTTTTTAACTTCGTCGCGGGTCAAGAATGGGTCCTTTTATATATTGAAGCGGATATTTTCGTACCGTTTAGATCTTTCTCTAGGTCACACAAAGGTCAGTGACACCTTCGTTTGCCATTGGCGCTATTGCTGTGTGACAGTAGATCTGACCTTGGAGTGCAACAAGGGTGGGTTCTGTGCAAGTTGTGTTATGATAGTGTATGATAGATAGATATTCCTGTATATCTGACGGTGAATATTCTCTTTGTTTCTAGGTAAGACGTGTCATATTCACATCACGACAAGACTCCGGTTGGTGAGTTTGCTTTCGTCCTAAGTTAGTTAACTTAGAAATAGTTCTAAGGGAGCCTTCCTTAAATGTTCATAGATAATCTATGTAAAAATACGGTTATATTTATTCAGGTTTTAATTTTTTTTATCAGTAGACACTTTAATAAACTTAAATAGATAGAAAAAAGTTATTTTTATCGTAATTAAAATATTAAGGAAGTTCTTTTAAACTATTTATTGTAGAATAAAATTGTATTAATCCAAGATTTTAAATTGTTTCTTCTCCCCAAAGATTTATCAACATTTATTAAATAATTCAAAACTTAACTTGGACAACTTTGAGTAGTTCATTGATTCATTGCCTCTATTTTCTAGTTATCCAGTCTCTTATATTTATTATTATTATTATTAGCACCGCGTCTTACTACCCGTTCGGGTTATACGCACTTACGCTAATGTGCAATGGTAGGGTGATTGTGAGATGAAATGGAGGACCTTCAGTTTAACGTGGGATCCGAACCACGGTGGAGGTCTGGCATTCCACACATTCACAAGTTGTGATTAATACACGTCTTGTCAGAGGTGAAGGAAGGGTTTGGCAATCAGATAAATCTGTACAGGGAACGAGGATTGAACCCCGGACCCCCAGCACAGAAATCTGACACCTTACCTATAGACCGCCAGGTCACCTACAAATTAAGGTATGTGTATTTTTAACCTGAGGATTGGATTATCATAATAGCACCATTTATCTTTGAGTACTTTATATCGTATTATTGATTTACGGTTGTTTAATTCATGACTAAAAGGGGCCCAAAATTATGTCTACCTCTCCATGTTCTCCCCAAAATGTTATGTTTATGCGCCCCTCTTGAAATATGCTTGTAAAAACACGAGAAGAAATTAAAGGTAGGTCACAAACTGAGCTCTGAACCAATCACAAGTAATCAGAGCAAACCGCGTTGGTCGCTTTGCTCTGGCAGAAACAATCTTAGCTCTCTCCGTCCGCTCTTGTCCATAAAATCGGCGTGGAAGGACCAGTACAATTTCAAAACTAACCGACTCAATACGTGCGTGCGTCCACAAAGCGAGATATTAGTAGACAACTGCGTCTACTGTTGTGAAACGATTTGAAATAACTCGATGGATGAAAATCTTGTGTGTCGTTTTCTTTCTGTGTTGATTTGTTTCACCATGCAACGTAATAAAGAAAAAAAAAATCCATCTTAATAATAATCTAAAATCTCTGTATATCCACTAGAAATTTAAATATATGAATAATAATGGGGGTTACAGACAGTAGAAACCTGGAAAAGTCAGGGAAAACAAGGAAATTTCAGGGAATTCAACCCAAAATGAGAGAAAAAAAAATCAGGGAATTTAAATACTTAACTAATTCAGCACCTACAAATGCTAACAAAATTGAGAGATTTTGTTTCTCGGCGCGAACAAAATGCTTTGTCTATGTATAACATTACGATAACATGAGATGACTCTACAAGGTTTGTTTTGTATAACACATTCAAACAGGGACACAAATAACACTTGAAACATAAAATACTGAATAAAAAACTTGTAATAATGTCGATACTCAGCAGTCGTTAGGATTGTTCTAAAAAAATATGTGACTTTTTTGTAGCAAACGGAAAAATTGCCGCTAACCGAGAACAACTCTAAAAAGGTTCGGGGGGTGGTGGGGGTATTTTCTTGAACGTTTAAATTTTTTTAAGGTTACACTTTATTTTCGATAGCGCGCGATTTTTTTATTTTTTTTTCGACATTCAAGCGCAAATTCAGCTCAACATTTTCGGCGAAAAGTGTGACTTTAGCTTTAGTCTGTCCTGCGAGACAATGTATTATATATATTAGCCAGTTCCAAGTTAACAGCGACTGGTGCATACAATCCTGGAAAGTTTTCACCGAAAAAAAAAAGCAACACCATTGCTCATAGGTGGGGTAAAGGGGGGGATTCAACTTGAGACGATTTTTAGGGGGTCCCAGTAAGTTCCTTTCTCTCTTCTCATTCCGAGATGAATCGATAGGGAGCCGGCAATTCTTCAAGCAGAGCGTTTGGTACCTACGTTCTTTCGAGTTTATCGAAACTTTATATCAAAACTTGGCTCTAGGAAGAAAAAAAAAGTCTGTAAAATAAAAGTGTAGACTAACAATAATATCTAACACATACGACTATACTTTTCAGTACAGTAAAAAAAACCCACACACACTCACAAACACGAATGGATGTTATTAATATAATGTGTTTGGTTGCCTCCCTTTTTTTTCCATTTATTAATGCGCCTTTCTATTACTTGTTTATCATTTTAATTGTTGCTTTTGTTATGTTCCTCTATATGTCGCACTAGGCCATGTAGAAATAATTGTGTGCGCCCTCAGATAGTTTCTTGTTTGGAATTCATTCTTCATTTGTTTCATTTCCTGGCCAACAATGTGATTCTTTGTTCAAACTCGAGGAGTATTTATGAGTATTATTATTATTATTATTTGCCAAGCTTTTCTTCCGTGCTTTGTAACTATAAACGAGCCATTTCTAGAAACTGAACAATATTTTTTTTTTAAATGATGTAAGGGTTTTGTTTATCTTAATTTACTTTAATAAGACATTGTAGAGACAATGTACAGTAATGTAAATTAAGTTATAGTGAAGGAATCCAACCTAAAATAAGAGTTAGGTTAGGCCTAGATAGGAACAGGCACTCTCTTCATTTCTTCATGTATTTTTACTGTTTAACTTCCTACGTCTTCAAACTTCCACAGTTACACACGGTTTTAATTTTCGGAAATATTCATTTTCTATATAAAGAGACACATATAAAACAAATAAAACACAAAGAAAGATATTATATTTAACTGAAAACTTGCAGTGTTGCCAAATTGATGGGACAGAATGGAGGATTGAATAGATAGATAGCTTTCTAAAAAATTAATAATAATAATAATTAAATATATTTACAAGAATATTTCCGAAAATTAAAACAATGTGTAAGTTTGGAAGAGAAAAGTGTGTTTGTGTCTATCTAGGTCTAACCTAACTCTCCTTTGAGGTTGGCTTCCTTCACTATCACATACTAAACATCATTGTTCAGTGTTTATACACTGTCTTATTGTACGTTTCCAAGCCATTACGAAATAATTATTCCTTTTATTTTAGTTTACTTTGCTATTGTTGTTCTTGCATGCGAATATTGAGAAATAAAATATCAATTGGTTTCTAAAATCTGAAGGTGAAAATGGACCCTGTGACAACTCCCCAATAACTTAATGTGGCCCCTCATTGGTGAAACGGTTGGGCCATGCCTGCACAGTATATATGACTATGTGTGTTTATTTTTTTCTTTCCTTTATTTAGTTTGACTTTAGTAATTTATTTAATTTTTAATATTTCTCTAACCGTAACTTACTGATTTAAGTAAACATCTATGTGTTTAACATTTAAATATTTTTTGTACAGAAATTAAAAAAAATATATATTAGAAGTGCATAGTTTTATGTTAAGTTTAAAAAGTGTTAGTTAAGTTTTATAAACAATAAATAGGTGGTTAAGGGGAATAAAAGACACTGGCCTTAATTTTAATCAGATAAAGACGATCTTATTATTATTGATTTCATGTAGATTATAATATTACAATTTTTTCTAGGTTCTGAGTTTATTTTTTATCTCGACATAGGAATGGGATTACAACATATTATAATAAATTTTCTCCTCACAAATCAATGAAAGTCAATCGGTCGAACATGTTTCTGTATTAGTCTCTTACAAACACTCGTAGATTATTGTAATGAATTTATAGTTGGAAATCTCTTTTTACAATGATAGTTTAGGACTGATTGGTCTTAATTGCTCTAATTACCGACACTTAATGAAATATTTCACGGTTACGTTCAACATCCTGTGCTGCCCTAATTGTCTGATACAATGATAATAATGAACAAGCTCCCAAATGCTATTCATCTAAATAAAAAGATAATAAAAAAAACTATCATTATTGAAGGATCAGAAACCAGCTTATAAGATACTTGCAACAACGCATAATATTATGAAATATGTATCTGCTTGATATTTGAAATAGTATTCCCGCCCGAAGGGGATTCACAAGATATATGTTTTTTTCTAAATAAAATAAAATAAAAAATAATGTATTCAGTATATGAAAAGAAGGCACAGGCTGGTAAGAGTTTGGTAGTCTAATTATCATATTAAGGCAAGTATACCCCTCCTTCCCCCCCGCTCACATCATCATCATCATCATCATCATCATCATCATCATCCTAACAGTCCGTAACGCTGAGTTGAACTTGGCCAAAAATTAAGTAAATTTCGATAAAATAAATTGTTTAACTAAATATTTTCCTCTGGAATAAAAAAAAAAGAATCATAATAATTTAACTTTGACATTCTTTTTCTTAATCGGGTGAGTTACTTTTTTTTATGTTCAACATTCTTTATGTTAAGCCAAGAGTTGGGTCCATGGGTAGCACGCCTGCCTGCATGTCCTAGTGAACGATGTAATTCCTAGAGAGATGGAGGGATGGAGGGCTTCCGATTGCACGTGTTTGTAAATGATTGTTTATTAATGGTTAGTGTTACATAACTAAAGTCGCGTAATTGGGTTGCACATATTAAATTAAGTATACCATATGATTTGGCACATTTAAAACTAAGTAGGCCAAATAGGGTTGCACATTCGAAACTAATTAGGCCAAATAAGGTTGCACATTTGAAACTAATTAGGCCAAATAATGTTGCACGTTTGAAACTAACTAGGCCAAATAAGGTTGCACATTTGAAACTAACTAGGCCAAATAAGGTTGCACATTTGAAACTAATTAGGCCAAATAAGGAAACTAAGTAGGCCAAATAAGGTTGCACATTTGAAACTAACTAGGCCAAATAAGGTTGCACATTTGAAACTAACTAGGCCAAATAATGTTGCACGTTTGAAACTAATTAGGCCAAATAAGGAACTAACTAGGCCAAATAAGATTGCACATTTGAAACTAATTAGGCCAAATAATATTGCACATTTTAAACTAATTAGGCCAAATAAGATTGCACATTTGAAACTAATTAGGCCAAATAAGATTGCACATTTGAAACTAATTAGGCCAAATAAGGTTGCACATTTGAAACTAATTAGGCCAAATAAGGTTGCACATTCGAAACAAACTAGGCCATATTATGTTTCTCAGAATCGTGACAGTTTACAGTTTTTATTTTTCTTTCTTTAACGATTGAAATAAAAATAGAAATCACTATTTCTGCAGAATTTCTTAGCGACATATTTGATAAAGCTTTTTAGGTCCTAAATCAAGTCTGTCACTATTGAGGCAAAGGAGGATTTAAAGATGCGTAGCGTTGATGGTTGAAAAGTTAATAAATGCGGTAGGCCTATATTTGATTGTGGACACGTTTTGTATGATTAGTTAAGATACTAGGCCTTATATGGAGACGGGTCGATCATTCATCTAATCAATCCTCAACTGAACCATAACAAATTCATACAGTGTTGCCAACTGTACGATCTGGATACTACTTTTGATATAATTTCACTACGTGTACAATCCAATTTTAGGATATTTTCATAAAAGTAATATCCTGTGACCCTGATATGAAGTAACAAATTTTACATCAATTCTTATTTTTTTACGAAAATCGGTGGGTTTCAATATAATGTTAGAAAGTAGTATCCTACCGGTGGGAGCAAGAATTAGCCTCATGGTGGCTACAGGCAGGGAAAACAGGGAAAAATTGGAATAGTCATGGAATTTTTGGATGACAGGGAAAGCAGGGAAATGTCAGGGAATTTAACTAAAAATAAGGAAAAGTCAGGGAATTAAAAAAATTTCTAAAATATCCCATTAATTTCGCAACCAAACACTAAAACAAAAGTTAATAATACCTAAATAAAATAACATTTTAATTATTTAAAATAACTGATAAAACTGTATGTTTAGTAGTTACAAACTTTTTTTTAGTATGTGATCAATAGTAAATAAAACAAGCCATCATCCACCATTAAAACTTGAAAAATGTCGCCTGGAAAACCTGGAAAAGTCAGGGAATTTTGTAATATATGTTTTGTAGCCACCCTGAAAAAGGAGCAAAAAAAGTGGCAGCGGAACTCCTACTAGTTTACTAGCCAGCGGGTTAACTAGCTAGCGAGTAGCTTGTAGAGTCGCCCGGTGTTTTAACTTTACTCGCTAGGGTAGAGCTAGCGACGAGTTAACTAGCCAGAGGGCTAACTAGCTAGCGAGTAGCTTGTAGAGTCGCCCGGTGTTTTAACTTGACTCGCTAGGGTAGAGCTAGCGGCGAGTTAACTAGCCAGAGGGCTAACTAGCTAGCGAGTAGCTAATGATCTCGCCCAATGTAATCGACCCTTTACCTCGTTACTCGCATCGGTGGACGTGCGGACTAAACGCCGTGCTAATCAGGTCCGATTTGCTGGTGACAAAGAGAGTTCTAATTACGGACGGGCGTAATGAGGTGGTTTCTTTCTCCCTCTCTTCACGCAAATACGGACACATTTAGTCTAAATTAACTTATACCTTCAAAGGGCAGTTAAGTGCGGTTAGCCAGGACGGGTATTAAAACGTGACATAGCCAATATTTATCTCACTAATTGGGGGAGGATTCACTTATTGTCAGTAACAGAATCGGTTTTTGAAACTAAAATAAAATATTACAGCCTCCAAGCTGAATCGAATCACTCTCTATAGAGTCCGATCTTGAAAGGAAAAGCCTTTTAAAAAAAATACTAACCTTTTTTACGATAAACATTGATGACATTTTAATTGTATTATTAGAGTTATTTTTATTGGTTTTGATAATATCTATCAAAAGTGACAGCTGCACGTATGACTTGACGTATGAACACGTAGATATAATAACTTTTCCTAACCCCGGGTGAGTGGTCTAAGGGAGATTGAAGGCTAGAATCACATTCGGGTGCCTTTCTTTAGATTAATTTTCTACCATCTCTCTCCACGCAAATGCGAGTTCATTTTCCTCAAATTCAACCTTCCTCGTTCGTAACACATTTGCGTACGTTGAGTATAACCCGAATGGGCTAAAAACAAACAAAAATATCTTTTTCTAACTGTCCTTTTAAGGGAGGTCCTTTCCTATGAGAATTGGAGTGTACCTCTAAAGAGAGTCGTGCCAGCCTCGGACGTGTGTGTAGTTATTGCGAAGAAGAGC
>CABFWB010004415.1:9087-59717 GCA_902151455.1 Timema bartmani
GATGTTCACCAACAAATTATACAATGATTTAGGGGGGGGGGGAGAGGTAGATGTGTGTGTTTAATTGAAAAAAAAATTGATAGGCTATGAGGGACTCGTATTCGTAAATTTTCTAGGCAAGAATGGTGACGAAAATGTGCAGGGGAAGGGTATGAGACAATCATCATCATAATTATCATCCTCAATTTTTTCCAGCCTGTGGCTATGTCAGTTTAGTAAAATGTTTCCATCTTCCTCTATCTTTACACCATTCTTCCACCTTTAATTACGTCCGTTCTTCTCCTCTCACTTGCACACACTTTTTGTTATCTGCTCCTCCCATCTATGTCCTGGTATCTCTTGTGGTCTTTCTTACTATCTTCTTTATTTCCATCATTTTATTTGGCATCCTCTCTTTTTTCCATCCTCATTACATGTCAATACCATAATATAATGTAACAACCAATTGGTGACCTGGTGGTCTAGGGGTAAGGTGTCAGACTTCTGTGTTGAGGGTCCGGGGTTCAATCCTCGGTCCCGGCACAGATTTATCTGATTGCCAAACCCTTCCTTCACCTCTGACAAGACGTGTATTAATCACAACTTGTGAATGTGAGGAATGCCAGGCCTCCACCGTGGTTCGGATTCCACGTTAAACTGTAGGTCCTCCATTTCATCTCACAATCACCCTACCATTACACATTAGCGTAAGTGCGTATAACCCGAACGGGTAGTAAGACGCGGTGCTAATAATAATAATAATAATAATAATAATAATAACAACAACCCATTGTTGGAAATTGAGTGTGGTATTGTACGCACGTGTAGGGTTTGTCCCATTTAACTGCGGCTGCAGGGACGGCTCATATCACGTGCCTGCAGGTGTTTGTGCCGTTGTTACGTGACTGTGAGCATGCCACTGGACAGTTTCGCGGAGCAGATGGACATGGCGTTGGTGTATGGGGAATGGGAAAGAGTATGGAGATTTTCATAGAAGCTGTACCGTAGACGATATCCTAACAGACGGCAACGGATACCATGTATCCACGACTGGTTCCAGCGACTACGAGAAACTGGTTCCCCTAAAGTGACGAAGCCATATACGGGACAAGAATACCTGTCCCTGAGAATTTCCGTCGCCATTTTCATCTATAAGGGATCTCCTCTGGTTATGGGTCTCTCAGATCAAATTGTTCCATCACCACCCACCTACCACCCCTAAAACGTTGTATAATTTGTTCGTGAACATCCTGTAGTGCAGTATGCAGATACAATTATAATCCATAAGATAATAGTAACTCAAAACTACACCAATTGATTTTAAAACCGGAAAAGAATGGGAAATTGTGTAAAATTTGTGTCTGTTACAATGGTTTACAAATATTCTTACAGTATTTTTAAACACTAACAAAACTGTGATGTATCAACATAAAATATTTTAATCGATTATAACAATCTATTATTTCAAACAAATTTAATAAACTAAAACACATGTTTTGCTAAGCTTGTAATCAACCTAAAACGTTTTTGACGTCAGACCTAATTTTAAGTGGCGTATTAAAAACGCCTCGTTGATGTTATTTTCCCTGGTTGAGTCATTACGTGGCTGTAAACGGTTGCTAACAGCTTTTACATAGAAATATGGCTTCTTGGAAAGTATTGAAATTTCTATTTATGGCATCCAGAATACTGGGCTTAGCTCCAGTTCAGATAAAAACCTTGACTAGCTCTTTCAAAATAGTGAAATCAAAATTCTTGATTGTCTATGGTCTTTTCGTTCTTATCGTCCCTTTCGCAGAACTGTATCGGTTATTACTTTGGAGACTTGGCTATGTGAATATAGTTTCTGTTGCTACCGGGATTCGAACCGTTTGTCTGATGCTAGGCTTCTCCTCCACAGTTATTCATGGTATAGTGAAGTACAATGGTTTCATTCAGCTGTTCAACAATATTTCCAGTTTGAAAAAGAACAACTTGAAAAATGGCATATTTCCAGGAAAGATCAACAAAATGATTCTGACTCATATAATTGTTTGGTTTTTAATATTTTGTAGCATAAACTTTGTAGGAATTCTAACTTTCTCATCTCAGTTGAATTTAGATGTCTACATTCTAGGCATGATACCTGGTGATATTATTGAATTGATGATGGAGTTCCAATACGTCTTTATAGTCCTCACTACAGATTATTACTTTGAAGAGTTGAACTCCAAAATCCTAGACCTACAAGACAGTGTAAGTAAAATGAGACAAAGTACTACTTTCAGGACATGGTCCCTAGTGCCCTCACATGCTGTAACGCCAAAGGTGACAATACTTGAAGACCTGTGGAAAAACAAACTCCAAGACATCACTCATTTTTATGACGACCTTTGTGATCTCGTCGAACTCATTAACTCAACATTTTCTCTTCGTATTTTGATAAATATGGCTTCTATATTTGTTTTCATAACTTCCCACGCGTATTGCACACTTCTGATCGTTTGTGGTCTTGATGACGTGAATGAAATTGCTTCGTTGTCTCTAAATTCTCATTATCTCTGGGTCATGTTCTACATTCTGAAAGCTTGCTGGATCCTCCGAGCGTGTGTGGGGACTGCCAACGAGGTAGGTTCCATTGTTCAAACTAAAACACTGTATGTCGTACAAAAAGTGTCGTGTTTACTATAGTCAACTTCAATAACTTGCTTGCAGTCCAGCATTTTTCCCTACTTCCAAATAAATATCATCATCAACTGTTTACAGCCTGTAGCTGTGTCAATTTAGTAAAATGCCTCCATATTCCTCTTTATTTCCAACACTCTTCCTCCTTTAATTACTTCTATGCTTCTCCTCGCAATTGCACACTTTCTAATAACTGCTCATCCCATCTCTTTCTTGGCATCCCTTGCGGTATTTTTACTACACACATCATGTTCATCATTTTATTTGGCATCCACTCCTCCATTATAATTACATGGCCATACCATTTCAGTTTTATTTCCTCTACTATCTCATTTAGTTCCTGTATCCTCACTATTTCCTGAACAACTTCATTCCTCATTTTGTTTCTCCTTGTGAAAACTAACATGCTACTCACAAACTTCATTCCCATGACTTCCACGTTCCTGGTCTCTCTTACATTCAATGCCCAGGTTTCAGCTTAATATGTGACCATAGGCACAAAGTACAATAACATAAACTCTTCAAATACCTTTGGAAAGGTAAACGCTCATAATGATTTACAGAATTTTAGTAATAACATGTGGATCTGGCAGCATGGATCAAAACTAGTCTAGTTTTGTGGTTAACTAATCTGACAAGCTTAAAGTAACACATATCATCGAGTATACATTAACAATTTATTAAAAAAAAGTGAGATAACATGAAAGTTAAATGTCATATGATACTTAAGTATATTGCTTAAAACACCTCAAATCTTTTAAAATATATGTTAAAATACATAGATACATACACACATACATATATACATACACATACATACATACATACATAAATACATACATACATACATACATACATACATACATACATACATACATACATACATACAAAACATACATACATACATACTTTCTCCACACACCCATATACTTGTATACTCCCTTCTCTTCAACACCATCCATACACCGATTCATACATGCTCTTTTATTCTTAAAATGTTTATTGTTTCGACTAATTACGTTTTTATACTGTACAAATTGTCGTTCACCGATTATAAATTGTGTGTGAAATAATGTAAAACTAATTTTGTCTCATTCAATGGGTGATATTTTTTTCGTTCTAAAGAGTGATTTGAATAATTTCTCTGTCGAAGTTATTTCTAGAAACTATGCTATTTTGCTGTTTAACCTACCTTAAAATAAAGTTATTTATTTTATGAATGTCTAGATTAAGCTAAGTGTCGTGTTTTCATCCCTACATCAAATAAGTGTTGTCACATGGCAAAGGATGTCAATTATTTCACTACTAAAAGTGTTTTAGAAATGGATCAATAATAAATTATTGTTTTTTTTATTCTAGCTCTACTGTTCAGTAAAGGTCACAATAACAATACTTTTTTCCCCTTAATGTATAACAAATATAGTTATATACACACTAATGGCTTTCTCCTAATATACACTAACCATAGTTTTATATACATCCCAATAGCTTTCCCTCAATATACACTAACCATAGTTTTATATACATCCCAATAGCTTTCCCTCAATATACACTAACCATAGTTTTATATACATCCCAATAGCTTTCCCTCAATATACACTAACCATAGTTTTACATATATCCCAATAGCCTTCTCTCGATATCCCATAACCCAGGCTAAAATTTGGTATCTAGGGCTCCCATAAGATCCTCCAGAGAATGTTTTTGAAATTATCTGTCCAACCCTAAAAAAAAAAAAATGGGGGTACCTCGTGTACTTATGGATGAAAAGATTACAAATCAATTTTGTCAAAAGTTACTTTAACGATTTTGATAGAAATTCGTAGCCAGGCTTTGTTTAACATTCCAAATTAAAGACAAAGTCTTATTTTTCCATTAAATGACTTTGTGTGTACTTTACACTAGTGGAAATTTCCAATTTAGATCATATCTCCGCTACTATTTTAGATACTAAATAACTTATAATTTCAAAGTTGTAGCAGTCTTAAAAATAAACAACATTATATGAAGTAATATTTTATAAAATTAAATATTTTCCAAGCTATATTCAAATATAATTTTTCAATAGATCTCTGGGAAATGGGGAGTTGAAAATACACAGAACAAATACTGTAATACGTTTCTGTGGCAGTGTATATTATTTCATGTATGCTCATTGTTGAATTTATTTTAACACCGCGTCTCACTACTGTTTGGGTTATACGCCTACGTACTAGTTACACTAGTGTGTTAGGGATTAGGAAGGTTTCAATTTAGAGGAAGTGAACTCACATTTGCTTGGAGGGAGAGGGGAAAGCCAATTAGGGAAAATCACCTCAGTGTACCCGATTGGGATCGAACCCTGATCTCTCCATCCTTGGCAGTCTAGTCAAATACGAGAGTAGTGCGGTTGTCCATGCGGCCACCGAAGCGGGTCATTTGTGGAATGCAACGGGTTTTTTTTTACCTTCCTCTCTCCTTCCCCCCATCATTTTTTTATTACCATGTATTTTTGTTCACATATCTCACAATTTATAAATATAATTTAGATAAAGGATTGAGAAAATTTGTTGTACCTTTTACTTTAAAACTGGGTGACCTGGTGGTCTAGGGGTAAGGTGTCGGACTTCTGTACTAGGGATCCGGGGTTCAATCCTCGGTCCCGGCAGAGATTTATCTGATTGCCAAACCCTTCCTTCACCTCTGACAAGACGTGTATTAATCACAACTTGTGAATGTGAGGAATGCCAGGCCTCCACCGTGGTTCGGATCCCACGTTAAACTGTAGGTCCTCCATTTCATCTCACAATCACCCTACCATTACACATTAGCGTTAGTGCGTATAACACGAACGGGTGGTAAGACACGGTGCTAATAATAATTCTATCTTAAATAAAGAGAGATAAATAGGCCTTAGAACAAATTTATTTTCTTTTTTAGGATGGGTAAAAGAGTAGGTACTACATATAAATATTTATGTACTTTAGCAAACACGCAAGTCCTGTCATGTGAGGAAGAAGGTCAAAAAATGTTTATATAATTGGAAGATAATAAATTAAATTGAGCGTGAAAATTACCAGACCATAACTTTGTTTCATGTCACGTTTGGTTGTTTAGTTTAATTTGTTTATGTTATGTTTTAACAATATCACTTAAATTTTGTTGGCAAATTAAAATAATGACAGAGTTTAGAGAATAAAAGCACACGTAACGTGACAATGGCACGTTGATCAAGTTTAATCATACAAATAGACTTTGGTAAAAACAGGCATTTCCATTTAGGCATTATTGATGGGTGGCCTGTAAATAAGAGTTCCGTTAATTCTTTTTCTTAAAAAAAAAAAAGCCCGAATCAGTTGAAGAAATGTCAGATTTGTACAGTTTGAGTAAAAGAGTTTACAGTGTTTCCAGTGTTTTAATGAGAATACCGTTTAGTTTTGAGGTAAAAAATGGACGTTTCAGTAAGTTTCGCTTTTCTATTTCAAAAGCAGTTTTTGGAGGAATCTTTACAATTTTAATGTTGTCTTTTTTTCTTCTTAGTGAAACACTGCAGATTTACCAGAAAAATATGGAGCATATTTTCAAGAAAACTTCATTTGCACATTTTGAAATCCACATAGCCCTTTACACCATCATACATGTCGCAAACTTGATGAATTACAAACAAATTAAGTCAATAATAAATAAGTACTTTCTGTTAGAAGAAATACTACCGATGGGTGATAAGAAATATACTAAGTATTGCTGGGGTTTTCTTATAAAAACTTGCTCTATGTTCATTATTCTGATTGTAATGATGAATCCATTCTCACTATCAATATCAATGTACTCATTTTGTTTATTGGCTTCAACCATGAGTGCCATTATGGAGGAGTATGTAACGCTGTTTATCTTTGGTGGCATGGTGGCCATTTTGGGGGATTGGTTCGAAAAAGTCAATGGCAAGTTGAGTGATATGGAAAACCAACGCGTATTGGAACAGTCACGGATTTCGCAAATCCCGACAGGGAAGGTTTATCCCCTTACATCTGAAAACAATCATTACACATCCGGAAGATTGAGTCGCTCATCCGAAACAAATGCAAGACGAGCCTCTATTCTCGACCAGAATCATTCACTGTATCACCCTTTCGGGGAATATCTTCGTCCAGATTCCGACAAAATGAAAAATGTATTGTCTGAGCTGGTCATGATCGACAGCTCCTTGACTAAAATGACCATAATAGTCAACTCTGCGTTCTCCGTCCAAATCACGTGTCTCGTAACTTTATTTTTCATATCCATCGTGTTTATTGCGCATAATCTTATAGGTGGTCTCCTGGATTATGAATCAGGAGGGTATGCAGCCTTGACGTTCGATTTTCAGCTGTTGGTGTGGCTGCTATTGTCTATCCTGGGATTACTTTACCTGGTGGCTTGGTGCAAATCAACGTGTTCCAAGGTAAGTTGAAAAGTAACACTCATAATCACGTATTATTTGAAGGTGGAAAGTCACATTACAAACACTTTCCAAGACAACAACAACTTTTGTAACTCAAACCCCATAAAGACCCCATCAAATACTTTTTGACTAATTTAAATAAGACATAAACCTCTCTTAACAATAATTAAAGTGCATTAGAAAGGTCTTGTGATTGTCTAACAGATGGCAGCACTAACTCAATTTAAATATGACAGAGACCTCTCTTAACCATAATTTAAAGTGCATTACAAAGGTCTTGTGATTGTCTAACAGATGGCAGCACTAACTCAATTTAAATATGACAGAGACCTCTCTTAACAATAATTAAAGTGCATTAGAAAGGTCTTGTGATTGTCTAACAGATGGCAGCACTAACTCAATTTAAATATGACAGAGACCTCTCTTAACCATAATTTAAAGTGCATTAGAAAGGTCTTGTGATTGTCTAACAGATGGCAGCACTAACTCAATTGGAGTTAAAATTGGAATTTCAACATTTTTCCCATGTACCCTTCATTTTAGGTTTCTAAAATGGTCAGTAGCATTCTGACTGCTGGACTTACTTAAGGTAAGGCTAAATAATCGTGGAGAGGAAGCTGAGTCTTAAATGAAATGCACCACTATTCGCACGTAGGGACTATACAAAAGACCAGAGTGGAAAATTATCCCCGGTAAGGGATAGGGTGGTAATTTAAACACAACCTCCCGATCAGAGTAAATCGTTCTAGCAAATACTTAAATTGTTAAATTATTAGATCTGCTTCAAAATTATTTGGTTTTCTCCCTTGTTGTTTAAGGAATAATATTTTATTATTTATAGTAATATACATTAATTTAGTGAATTATTTTAATATATTTTATTATAGAAATAACAAAATCCCTGATTATACTATTAATTTGGGGGTTGAATAGAAGTATTAATTTAAACTTACTCATACATTTATATTTTAAGCTAGAAATAAATATAATTATTAATGTTTCTATAAAAAAATTAAAATTAAACACAGCAGTAACCCAATGTTACAAACAGTTGTTTCCACCAGATGTCAATGGCATTAAGCTTTGCTATACATTATATACACTGATTGATTGTTTGATTGTTTGATTGATTGATTGATTGATTGATTGTACTATCAATAAAGTGTGGGGATAACATGTCATTAGTCTAAGCTCGGGAAGAGAGAGACACACAAAATTAAGGGGATATGTTCAAAATATATTGACCCAAAGATAAATGCAAATGTCTGGAAATAGTCATGTTTAAGTAAGATTAAATGTGTTTTAAAGAAAAAAATTCATTAAAACGAAACATTGAATTATTCATAAGATAATCGATAAACAAGTTTAGATGATCGGACCGAATCTTCAAATATTCAATATAATTAATTATTGAGCGATGAATACCTTTGTATTTATTGGAAATGGCAGGGTGTTTGAATATACACCTGTAGTTCTGTTGTGGGATTGCCCCAAACAATAATTTGATAATTTTAAACAGGTAGTTTAGTATATTCGTCTAAAATGTTGTCTAATACACAATAAACATATAATAGGTTTCACTGAGCAGCAATTAATTAAACCAGGACCGTGTAATGCAATAACCAGACAGTTGATTAAACGATATGTCTTCTCTCATGAAATTATCGATAAACACTTCGTTCATCCAGAAAGGAAGCAAGCATAGCT
Organism: Timema bartmani; assembly: GCA_902151455.1. Lineage (NCBI taxonomy): Eukaryota > Metazoa > Arthropoda > Insecta > Phasmatodea > Timematidae > Timema > Timema bartmani. The sequence goes on from CABFWB010004415.1 coordinate 17,858, forward strand.
TACGTGTTACCACTAAGGAACGGTTTATGAAATGGGGTCATATTTTAGTTCAGCAAGGAATTACCGCTTCATTGAATGGTAAACTAAGTTCGGCTTAGTCATATGTGCTCAATCAGGTTAAGTGGCATCTACGACATTGAAACGTTTCCTGCCAACCGAAAAGATGGGTCATAACAAAAACCTGGGATTCCTCTTCGTAGCTTCAAAGTTGTTGGGTGTGGCGCCATTTCGGCTCAAGACGTTAGACGTTTCTTTCGACATCGAAAAATCAAACTGTCTTTTCGTTTACAGTGTACTGGTTTTGTTTGTGAGCATCACCGAGTCTTTTCGAATATTATATTGGAGAGTAGGATATAAAAATATAGTATTTGTAGCTACTGGTTTGCAAATATCAAGCATAATGTTAGTCATCTCCGTTTCTATTCTTCAAAGTATTTCGAAGTATAGGGACTTCATTAAGGTGTTTAAATTGATCATCAGTTTAAATAAGTACGACTTGAAAAACGGTATCCTCCAAAAAAAGATAAATAAATGTATCCTTATTCAGATAGTAATTTGGGTGTTCATCTTTGGCGTTACGTATTCCGTGAGCTTCGGCACATCCACTCCTGAGATGAGTCTGGATGTTTATGTTCTAGGAGTCTTTTCGAGTGATTTGATCATATTTTTAATGGAGTGTCAATACGTCTCGTTGGTTTATATCGCGTGTCATTACTTTGAGGACTTGAACTCGCAAATCTTGGGCATGGGAAGGAACTACAAGAGAATTAACTTGGGTCTGGTCAAGAAGAGTTGGTCCATTCTACCCGATCAAACTGTTTCACCCGGACCAACTCCTATGGAATGTTCGGCGCAGAATAAACTCCGAAATGTCACTCGTCTTCACGACGTTCTTTGCGATCTCGTTCATCTCGTCAACTCTACCTTTTCGATCCGTATGTTATCAGACGTGGCGTCGATATTCGTCCACATAACCACACACTTGTATTGTGCCCTGCTGATCATATGTGACCTTGTGCATGTGGAAGAAGTCGCCTCATTATCTATGGTGTCACACATTATCTGTAGCGTATTCTACTCTCTGAAAGTATTGTGGATACTCAAAGCATGTATCCTGACTGTGTATGAGGTAAGTTGGCTTAGGGGTTTATTAACTCTTGTGTGTCACAAATTGAAACGTGTCGTTTGTACGGAGGATCAGTCCTAATATAGAAGGATTTGGCTAATTCAACATTGATTATTTCGAGAAATTGGATAGTTCAAACCCAGCAGGATTCCCCATCAAATTTATCAATGGTAAAACAAAAACATTTAATTAAAAATATATTTTTTTCTGGTTTGTACTCATTTAAAACCTAGCCTAATGATCTTTATTAACACCACCACCACCACCACCACCACCACCACCACCATCACCACCACCACTTCCATAGGCTGAGAATGTCAAATAAATTGTAGTTAGCCTATTGTCCCTGTCTATGAAATTTTAAAATAAGAATTCATCATCAATAAAAATGTGTATAAATTAATTTACAAAATAAATACATATTAAAATTATAGAATAAAAATCTGTATTTAAAAAAAATATATTTTTATAGAGTTATCTTAATGTTTTAAACATTGAAATTAAGTATTACATTAATACTCAAACTATATGGATAAGAAAATAGTGGTTTATAAACGTAATATATCATTCAAAATCCATAATTTACATTATTATTTTCAGCACCGCGTCTTATTACCCGTTAGGGTTATACGCCTATGTACTAATTACACTAATGGTTTAGGAATAAGGAAGGTTTAATTTAGAGGAAGTGCACCCGCATTTACGTGTAAGGAGAGTGGAAAACTATTTAGGTAAAAACCTCAGTAAATTTAACCTGGATCGAACCCCGATCTCCACATCTTTGGCAGCTTGGTCCAACATAAGAGTAGACTGTTAGACCATGTGGCCGACGAAGCAGGTCATGATTTACTTGAACTATTGTTTATGTGCCTGTTATTAACAAAGTTGTAATATGTTATTGATATATATATATATATATATATACAAAATTGTTCTTTAAAATTAAATGCTTCAATGTTGAACATAAGCTATTCCTACAAACATATTATAAGAAAAGCATATAATAGTTATTCTACTAACCAATCAATTAACCTCTTGATACTTTGATAATACAATGGGGACAGCTTACTATTATGATAAGACGTCTATTACGTAAAGAAGAGTAATCGATATTGCACTTGAAGAGTTGACGTGGTTAGATAATAGCACGTAGCTTTTATGGCGTGTAAATGGAAAATTCTGTAAGTGCCAAACTATGAAAAATTCGTTTTTGTTTTTTTTACCGGAAACTGTGCTCTGTGCCATCGCCAATGACGTGGTAACCGCTGAAAGTGTCATTTCTATCAGGTTTAGTTTGTAAAGCCACCGCTAGGTTGGGAAAAGCTGAATGTGACAAAAGCGCATAGCATAGTGAACGCTGAAAGTATCTTTTCTATCGGGTTTAGTTTTTAGACACACCGCTAAATTTACTGTTTGGTACTTTCATCGGTTTCAAGGTAAATTCCCAAAAACATCATCAAAAACAAACAAAATTCTAATTTGGACTAATGCAACGTAGTTCTCGTATTTTTTTAAAGTTCAGACAAAATTTTCAAGAAAATATTGTAGTTTGCTATCAGTTTTTTGTGTTTCTACTTTAAAATCTGGAAATGGCACATACAGCCTTTTCCATTTACATGCCACATTTATTTTTAAACAAAAAAAAGGGTTACCAACAAGCGATTAGTAAAACTCCAAATTTAAACTTTAGAACTTTCTACCAAACTTTATAAACTTTCTACACAAACCTTGTTATATTTTGGCCATTTTTAATGTGGACATTTATGGTATCGTATGTTAACTTCTTGAGTTGCTTATAAACCCACGTCTTACTACCCATATCTCAACTACACGCACCTTTTTTTGTTCTTTCTTCTTCGTAGCACCACGTTTTACTACCCGTTCGGGCTATAAGTCTTTGTTCTAATCAAGTTAATTTGTTGGGGATGAGGAATATTGAATTTAGATTAAGCGTACCCCCATTTGCATGGAGAACTAGAGAGTGGGAAACCATTTAGGTAAACCATTATCAGTATATCCGACTGGGATCGAACCCCAATCTCCCCATCATCGGCAGTCTTGGTCTATTGCGAGAGTAGCGCCTTTGACCATGCACCCACCGAAGTGGGTCCACACGCAATTTTCTTGGTGCATTTTTTCAACGCTACAAAATTTGAAACTTCGGTAAAACCATAGAAACCATTGATACCGTAGAAGCAAATATTTATCCTCTTGTTGTTGACACGAGACATCTTGGCACGAAGTAAACCAACAAAAGAGAAGTGGCGATGATAAAATCCCCCCCCTACATTCTTTTCACTGAACTACAACATAAATATTCGTCAGAAAGCAACGTTGAAACCTGCTACATGTATTTATTTTTATTTATTTGACGTATTTAACGTGCACTTTTTAAACGGACTGATTATAACAGCACATGAGAATTTCTACGAGTGAGAGTGAAAGTACCTACCAATTTTGCTGGGAAAGGTATTTTCTCATACCCTCCCGGGTTTACTTACAAGCCACAATCGACATGGGACCGACGGCTTTACTTCCCCTCCGAAGGAAGTTGTGCTACGGATTTTTATCACTCACAAAAAATCAGTCGACCCTGGTTGGGTTTGAACCCACAAACATTGGGTCCTGGGGCTAGAACTTTACCCCAAGACAACCAGGTCAACATCTATGTGTGATACGGCCTTTATAATTTTGTCTGTATGTCTGTATATCTCTGGTACTACAGCCAAAAATGATTCGATGGGTTTTCTTCAAACTCGAAATGTTGATTTTATGTGATCCTACCTCAGAGAAAAAAATAATCGTAGTTTTAATTCTAGCACTAACTAGCACTTATTGATGACCAAATTTTAGAAAATTTGAAAGTTTTCGGAAATGGCTATCTATATCTAATTTATGCCAAATTGATTTCAGGGGATTTTTTTTTTACCTGATAGATAAAACAACGTAAAGTTCTAGTATTTCTCTGATAAAAATTAACTATATATTTCTTTGTTTCCACAGGCAAACCGCACTCCGGTGCTGGTACACAAACTGCTGAACCAAACTAATGATCCTCAGCTAAGACAAGAGGTAGACTGATAATTTCAACGACTGGCTGGAAATTTAGAGAGATATTGTAACGTATAAAAGAGCTAGCCTGATATATTATTTGTTTGTTCGCCACAATTAGTGTGATATTTTATATAATTATTGAATTGGTTTCAAGTTTGTTATTCTGTATTATAATAATTGAAAAGGGATAATGTCTTATTTTAGAAAACAAAACTTCTGGTTTTTTATAGTTTTTATTTTTAGTAGATAAACAGTTTTTTGATAGATATCTCACACGTTGTAGATTTTAATAAGAGCCCAACTATTGCGTTATATGCATGATAATTCCCGACACGTGAAATTTAGAATAAAGATTAATATGTCATAGACTCAACCTACACGGCTCCTCGTCAGGAAGGTAAGTGAAGTGATTCGTACCTTGAAGAGGTATATCTAGTGACATTTCCTTCTCGAAACTTACCAAAAGAAAAAGGGTGTGGTCATCCAGGTGCGTTTCTGTTTACAAGACTGAGTTGGCTTTCCAAACAGAGACGTAGAAAGATGTCGCCATACCTTGCAACTTAACAACTTAACACAAATAAATCTTACTACCCGCTCGCATTTATAATATCGTAATTTTGAATATAGATGTGAATAATGAATTATTGAGATGTATAAGTCCATATCATTACAATATATAGCGTTTATTACTATATCCTGGTTTTTATGTGAAGTCCTTTTTGAAAGGCCCTATTTCGTATTTTGGTAGGATAAAAGATATTTTAGAACGGTAGTGGAGAAACCCGTTCTAGAAGGCTATTTCATCATCATCAACCCTTTCCAGCCTCTGGCCGGGTCACTTTAGAAAAATGTTTCAATCTTCTTATATCCTTCCACCATTCTTCCTCCTTTGATTTCTTCCATTCCTCTCCTCTCACTTGAACACTTTCTGTTATCTGCTTCTCCCATCTCTTTATTGGCCTCCCCTGCGGTCTTTTCCCCCCACATACTTCATTTCCAACATTTTCTTCACCATCCTCTCTTTTTCCATCCTCATTTCATGCACATACCATCTCAGTCTTGCTTCCTCTACTATCTCATGTACTCCAACATCCTCATTACATGCCCATACCATCTCAGTCTTGCTTCCTCTACTATCTCATGTACTCCAACATCCTCATTACATGCCCATACCATCTCAGTCTTGCTTCCTCTACTATCTCATGTACTCCAACATCCTCATTACATGACCATACCATCTCAGTCTTGCTTCCTCTATTATCTCATGTACTCCAACATCCTCATTACATGCACATACCATCTCAGTCTTGCTTCCTCTATTATCTGATGTACTCCCTCTACCCCAACTCTTTCTCAGATAAATTAATTCCTAATCCCGTTTCACCTCGTGACAGCTAACATGCTCCTCACAAACTTCATTCCCATGGCCTCCACTTTACTAGTCTCTCTTACATTCATTGTCCATGTTTCCGATACATATGGGACAATAGGCTTTTTATCCACCAAAATAATACTATACAGTAGGATTCTGGTACGAACCAGAACGGATTTCCTACTACCGTTCTCTACAGACGTAGCCAAAATCTTCCCTTCCCAACATACATTTCCCACCACTCGCAGAGCTCACCAGATATATCCACCAAATGTTTATCATGTAATGTTTTCAACAAAACATAGCTTACTACACGAATGTTCCCCTCCTTTTGTCCTTACCTAAGCACGTGACACATGTTACACGTAAAACATACCCCACTGCACTCCCCATCCAATTTTCTAGTCAACTTTATTCAAATATCCAGCCTTAACGGAAATACAGCAATGGAAGAAAGAACAAGTTAAATAGATCACAAATGTCAGAGAAACAGTTGGCTTTCTCTATTTAAAATATTATGTCATCTATTAAAAAAATTGTTAATTTAAAGTAATTTTGATTTCCACTGATTTTAACCAAATTTGGTTCACATATCCCTTTGGAACGTATAATTTTATCAACCTGCTTATTGGTTGTTGTGGTTTATCACTTAAGTACCATAGCTCAAATTTTTCCTAAAACTACAATTTTTCTGTTTTGATTTCAAGAAATGAAAAAAATCAGAACAAATTTTTAACTAATAACCATTTTTTTTTTCGAACTATATAATTTGATAACTAACTCTTGGTAGTTTATCCCCAACAAATTAACAACAAAAAAATACTTTTACCTTCATGATGGTTCATTAAAATAAGTTTTATAAGTTATTAATCTTAAATTATATTTTAATAATATATAATAATGTGGCTAATGTTTCTAGTCTGGGAACGTTTAAAATCGGAATATAATCGGTTGATTTCAGCTGCAGATGTTTTCTATGCAACTTCTTCATCGCAAAGTTCAGTTCACTGCCTGTGGATTCTTTCCTTTGGACTACACCTTGCTTTACTCGGTAAGAAAGGTCGTGTGGTTAGTGTGTATACTTGTCCTGCTGATGCTGTAGTTGAGTAAGTAAATATTTTAATTTTAGACTTTCTGATTTTAAGAATAACAACCCATTACGATAGCACCTTAGGTTCAAAAAATTTATAATTTAGTTGCCAAACATTTTTAGCATATACACCATGCCAAAACCATCCGTCATCTTGAAATAAAACTTGAGCAATTCTATCTCAGAAATTTTTCCTATTTTGTATACGTAGTGGAAGATGTTCACTTGGTGAAGAGGAGAACGATTTTTGATTGGAAAAATTAACTAGTGGCTCATTTATTTATTTATGGCATTTGTAACTCGAAAGTTCACTGCCACATTGACAAAAGTATGCCAAATATTCCTATATTAAGCTCGTTCTATTAGGTCAAGCTAGTTCTATCCAGTCCACCTCATTACATCCTATCCCTATCTTGAGCTAGTTCTATCCAGTCCACTTCATTACACCCTATCCTTATCTTGAGCTAGTTCTATCCAGTCCACCTCATTACACCCTATCCCTATCTTGAGCTAGTTCTATCCAGTCCACCTCCCTGCACCCTATCCTTATCTTGAGCTAGTTATATCTAGTCCACCTTATTACACCCTATCCCTATCTTGAGCTAGTTCTATCCAGTCCACCTCATTACACCCTATCCCTATCTTGAGNTTGACAGCATGCGAGGGGTTAAAAACTCACTGACCGAGTAGTAGCATGCGTCTCACATTCCTTGACAGCATGCGAGGGGTTAAAAACTCACTGACCGAGTAGTAGCATGCGTCTCACATTCCTTGACAGCATGCGAGGGGTTAAAAACTCACTGACCGAGTAGTAGCATGCGTCTCACATTCCTTGACAGCATGCGAGGGGTTAAAAACTCACTGACCGAGTAGTAGCATGCGTCTCACATTCCTTGACAGCATGCGAGGGGTTAAAAACTCACTGACCGAGTAGTAGCATGCGTCTCACATTCCTTGACAGCATGCGAGGGGTTAAAAACTCACTGACCGAGTAGTAGCATGCGTCTCACATTCCTTGACAGCATGCGAGGGGTTAAAAACTCACTGACCGAGTAGTAGCATGCGTCTCACATTCCTTGACAGCATGCGAGGGGTTAAAAACTCACTGACCGAGTAGTAGCATGCGTCTCACATTCCTTGACAGCATGCGAGGGGTTAAAAACTCACTGACCGAGTAGTAGCATGCGTCTCACATTCCTTGACAGCATGCGAGGGGTTAAAAACTCACTGACCGAGTAGTAGCATGCGTCTCACATTCCTTGACAGCATGCGAGGGGTTAAAAACTCACTGACCGAGTAGTAGCATGCGTCTCACATTCCTTGACAGCATGCGAGGGGTTAAAAACTCACTGACCGAGTAGTAGCATGCGTCTCACATTCCTTGACAGCATGCGAGGGGTTAAAAACTCACTGACCGAGTAGTAGCATGCGTCTCACATTCCTTGACAGCATGCGAGGGGTTAAAAACTCACTGACCGAGTAGTAGCATGCGTCTCACATTCCTTGACAGCATGCGAGGGGTTAAAAACTCACTGACCGAGTAGTAGCATGCGTCTCACATTCCTTGACAGCATGCGAGGGGTTAAAAACTCACTGACCGAGTAGTAGCATGCGTCTCACATTCCTTGACAGCATGCGAGGGGTTAAAAACTCACTGACCGAGTAGTAGCATGCGTCTCACATTCCTTGACAGCATGCGAGGGGTTAAAAACTCACTGACCGAGTAGTAGCATGCGTCTCACATTCCTTGACAGCATGCGAGGGGTTAAAAACTCACTGACCGAGTAGTAGCATGCGTCTCACATTCCTTGACAGCATGCGAGGGGTTAAAAACTCACTGACCGAGTAGTAGCATGCGTCTCACATTCCTTGACAGCATGCGAGGGGTTAAAAACTCACTGACCGAGTAGTAGCATGCGTCTCACATTCCTTGACAGCATGCGAGGGGTTAAAAACTCACTGACCGAGTAGTAGCATGCGTCTCACATTCCTTGACAGCATGCGAGGGGTTAAAAACTCACTGACCGAGTAGTAGCATGCGTCTCACATTCCTTGACAGCATGCGAGGGGTTAAAAACTCACTGACCGAGTAGTAGCATGCGTCTCACATTCCTTGACAGCATGCGAGGGGTTAAAAACTCACTGACCGAGTAGTAGCATGCGTCTCACATTCCTTGACAGCATGCGAGGGGTTAAAAACTCACTGACCGAGTAGTAGCATGCGTCTCACATTCCTTGACAGCATGCGAGGGGTTAAAAACTCACTGACCGAGTAGTAGCATGCGTCTCACATTCCTTGACAGCATGCGAGGGGTTAAAAACTCACTGACCGAGTAGTAGCATGCGTCTCACATTCCTTGACAGCATGCGAGGGGTTAAAAACTCACTGACCGAGTAGTAGCATGCGTCTCACATTCCTTGACAGCATGCGAGGGGTTAAAAACTCACTGACCGAGTAGTAGCATGCGTCTCACATTCCTTGACAGCATGCGAGGGGTTAAAAACTCACTGACCGAGTAGTAGCATGCGTCTCACATTCCTTGACAGCATGCGAGGGGTTAAAAACTCACTGACCGAGTAGTAGCATGCGTCTCACATTCCTTGACAGCATGCGAGGGGTTAAAAACTCACTGACCGAGTAGTAGCATGCGTCTCACATTCCTTGACAGCATGCGAGGGGTTAAAAACTCACTGACCGAGTAGTAGCATGCGTCTCACATTCCTTGACAGCATGCGAGGGGTTAAAAACTCACTGACCGAGTAGTAGCATGCGTCTCACATTCCTTGACAGCATGCGAGGGGTTAAAAACTCACTGACCGAGTAGTAGCATGCGTCTCACATTCCTTGACAGCATGCGAGGGGTTAAAAACTCACTGACCGAGTAGTAGCATGCGTCTCACATTCCTTGACAGCATGCGAGGGGTTAAAAACTCACTGACCGAGTAGTAGCATGCGTCTCACATTCCTTGACAGCATGCGAGGGGTTAAAAACTCACTGACCGAGTAATAGCATGCGTCTCACATTCCTTGACAGCATGCGAGGGGTTAAAAACTCACTGACCGAGTAATAGCATGCATTTTCCCGACTGTATTAGTATCCTAATATCCACTCTAGTATCGTTATTGCTCCTTAGAATTGTTCCTAAATATATAAACTCATTAGCCCAGTCAAATGATGTGTAATAATCTCTAAACTATCTTCCCCACTTGGTGTTCTTTGTGTGATCATGTACTGTACAATACAGTCTTTCCAGCGTTCATTTCTAAACCTATTTCCTTACTAGCCTCTAATAAACTGTCTGAATTTCTTGTGACAGCTTCTTGATTACTATCCAACAAAGCTAGATCATCTGCTTATCCTAAAAGCTGCATTGAACCTTTTTAATGTTAACCCTTCCCTACTCGAATTGAACCCGGGACCCTTAGCTCAGTAAGCAGACACGCTCGGACTCTTGAAAGAATAAAATATATTTAAAAAAACTTTTTTTTCTCGAGGTTTTGGCAACTAGAAGTATTATAGTTCATGAAATAATGAATTAGAAAGTATTCTACTCACACTTGTATCTGCTTACAGCAGGCTACTAATTTAAATAAATATATTTATAACTTAGAGAAAGAGCGCAACAAAATTTTTGTTTCAAAATAAAGCGTTTGAATTTTGTAAACAGATGCGCAAGAGCACAACCGAACACTGTTTATGTGACGTCATCAACGGCCCTTTTTTTTTCGGCTGTTCCGCCATCTTTATTTATGAAGAGAAGCCAGAATCTCTCATTTGTAAAACATTTTTAAGTGAACCGCAGAAGCTGATTCCATAAAATAGAATAAAATCCAAGCTGTTATTTAGATAAGTTTTAATAATGTAAAAACGCATAAAATATAAAATTAATTAAAACCTATTTGTTTGATGAGAAAGTTCTTACTACCAAGAAGTGACAAGAGATCAACATTTATGATCTTGCTGATCAAGGAATGGGGTGTATGAAAGTAGATCTGGTAACCTTTTCTAGCTGTTATTTATCACCCCTCATATGGCAAATTGAATCTACATAAGTGCACCACCTAAACCGTTTATTTCGATTTGCTTACAGATCATTGGAGCAGTAACTACCTACCTAACCATCTTGATTCAGTTCCAACTTTCTAGCGGTAACACTGATCAGACCTACAATAAAACTGGAACACGTTGACTTTCTAAAGTCGAGCTCGATGTAGAGAAAAAAATAAGTTTAGAACATAGTAAATAAAACCTTTTTATCTTGACTTGATTTTTATGTAAAGCAATCTATGAATATGATAGTTTAATCTCTATATTATGTACTGTTAACACTAAAAAAAATTATTTGTAACCCAACAGTTTTAATATTATTCACGTTGAATTAAACATTATTTTGTGATTTGTGAATCGGCAATGGCGGCTCGTGAATGAGCATCTGTGCAAGTGTACAACCAAAAAATATTCTAGTTTTAAATAACTAATTAGTCTATCTAAATATATGTAATAATTTATCACCCTAAACCATCACGTTCTTATATTGTGGTTAGTGCTTTTCTGGTGTAATGTTGGCAACCGTGTCGTGTGCGGGCGCCGGAGATGCAGTATAGCAGCACGATGTGAGCACCAGGAATAATGCTAATGCGCATGCGCATGACAGAATTACATAGCTCTTATGGAGATTTAGCCTGGGGAATGTGCACATCTGTTGATGTGAACATTTTAATGTTTTGGCCAGCTACCTTTATCACAATCCTCGAGAGTCGGGCCTTTCGTGCTGATCCAAACAAACTGGGAGGTTTGTGACCCTCATGGGGTCCAGTCACTTTCAGTCGAAAGAGGTAACCAAGTAGTTTTAACTAAACATTTTGAAGTAACTGTCTTTATTTTGATTGATAATTCTGGAGTGAAGTTTTAAAAACTATATATAAATATATTTTGTTTAAACCTTGTGTCGCCAAATATAGAATATAGTTATTTGTATTATAAAATGCATATTAACTTATTTAAAGTGTAAGCAGACATAATAAGGTCGTATTTTGTTTATAATATTCCTTTAAATATGAATAAACTGCAATATATATTTAATAATGATAAATTGATCTATCAGTTTAGTGCTGTAATTGAAAGGCTAGGATTCGATGAACCAAATTTAACTTAAAAGGTTTTTAAAACAAATTATGTGATTACAAACGCCATTGCTAAGTTAACAATTACTAAAAAATACTATTGATTATGTACCTGTAGTTCAATCAATTATTTGTATTTTTTTCCTTGCTCCCCTGGTTAGTAAAGAGATAAATACTTGAACAAACCATGGCTACTCAAACTATTTCATATAACGACAACTAAATATTATGAGAAAATTTAAAATCACGAAAATTACATTTCCACAAGAATGCCATTGTTGTCAATTTGAGGTCAGGTAAACGTGTGTATTCTTTGTTTAATCTGAATAGTGAGCTTACCTGTTCTGGTTCATTATGGTGTCGCTAGATTCAGGGTGTTCGAAAACTCATAGCCCAAACTCCACATTTAGCTTGCTTGAACCAAAAGTAATACAATATCACTATACAATTATATCCGGAAAACTATGCTAATACCATTAAATGTTGTTCAAAGTTTCAGCGTGTAGCGCCTGGAGAGCAAAGCTGTCAAGCATGCGTGTACAGCAAGTTGCATAGGAGTTAGGCGCGCGGCACTACACATGTAATAATGGTATGCACTGTCTGTGATGTAAGACAATAATGATGAACGTCAGAACGTACTCCCATTTCTAGATGGACTGGTGTGTTGTTTACTGTTAATTGTGGTACGTTCTGCTGCTGTGCTCCAAGATGTAAAGCTGTGTAGTGCCGCACGCCTAGCTCCTATGCAACCTGTTGTACACGCGTGCTTGCAAAGCTTTGCTCTCCAAGAGCTGTACGACAAAATTCACAATTTAATGGTATTATAATAGTTTTCCGGATGTAAGTGTATAAGGATTCTGTATTACTTTTAGTTCAAACAAATTATAAGTGCAGTTTGGGCTATGAGTTTCCGAACACTCTGTATATATAATTATGTAGACCTATTTATACGTATTAATGTGCTATGTTGATTTTAAAACTTAATATAGACCCATATATTTATGTTGGTATTGTCTTGATAAAATTAAACTATATATTTGCAAAGTATTAATAATAATTTTGATTTTGTTAACACCCTAGTTTTTACATCATAGGCCGACACTGCGAATCAGTGCGGTTTTGTAGTGAGTAGCGTTTTGTGAATGATAAAGTAACCGTTCTAAATATATGTCTCTTACAAAATTTTAATATATTTAAATGCATAGGAATACACTTTATAAGATAATAGAAGATGTTTGATAAATGTGTAAATATATATTTTAAGTCTAAAGTTAAGTATTTTAGCTATCCCTTATACGTGTGTGTATATGAGTATATATATATATATATGTATCATATGTATGTGTGTGTGTGTGTGTATAAAAATTGTGTATGTGTGTGCAAAACAAATTTAATATTCACGGCATGTAGGCTACTGTGTAGATTATGGTTCCATTCTATTTGTTACTTATGCATAACATAAAATATATTAGTTGAATTCCATAAACTAAAAATCTTCAAAGGTCTCAGGTTTGATTCCCGTGTCCAGATGCAATTTTTAAATTATATTTAATTTAATTATTACTTTTATGCTTGGAAAGTATATACAAATTTTGTGTTAGGTTAAAATATTTCTACTAAATTGAATGCAAATGTTACCTCCACTTTTATTACCCTCTCCATATTTTAAATTGTAGACCTACCACTTTTAAAATTATCTTAGCTCAGCACGATACCACCATAGTTTCTATAATGTAATGTTTGGAAGCCGTGGGGCATAAAGTGTTGTTAAATCATTAATAGTACAGTAGCTACAAAGTTTTTAATCGGAGCTATTACAGTCATTTCAAAAATAATATGTAATCACCAACTGTTTCGGATGTGCGTAGTTTCGAAAACTACAACTTCACAAAAAACTATTGACAGCTAAAAACACATTTATGTTCAATTTTTATCATTCTGTGCAGTTTTGTACATTACCATTTAATTGAATTTCATGTTGTTACACCAAATTGATCATTCAACCTCGATTAAAATATTTTAAACATTTTGTAAACTATGTTTAGTGTTTATAAAGTGTTGGTAATATCACCAATATAAGCTCTTTTTTTAAATCTAAAACATTTTAATAAAATATTAGAGCTATTATTCGTCTTCAGGAATATTTCACATGTTTTTATTTGGCGTCAGGAATATTTCACATGTTTTTATTTGTCTTCAGGAATATTTCACATGTTTTTATTTGGCGTCAGGAATATTCACATGTTTTTATTTGGCGTCAGGAATATTTCACATGTTTTTATTTGGCGTCAGTAATATTTCACATGTTTTTATTTGAGCGTCAGGAATATTTCACATGTTTTTATTTGGTGTCAGGAATATTTCACAATGTTCGATCCTGCTTCGTTTCTTATCGATAACATTTGTCTTCACACACCCTTGCTAGTTGTGATAATGAGTTTAATGTAAATGTTGCAACTTTTATGAGTAGTATTTATCCGTGATCACAGTATTATCACTGCTATTTTCCTTAACAAAGCTGATTATGTATATGTTTGTTATATAATGTTAGATCGTTTTGTTATATAAGTGTTGTATTTGTCTATGATTTAAAACACAATAAAATAAATACTGATATAAATAATATTAATATAAAATGCTTTGGTAGCTGCATGATCTAAGACGCTACTCTCGTGAAATACTAGAATGCCAATGACCGAGAGATCGTGTTTCAATCCTGGTCTGGTGTAATGAAGGTGGTTTTTCCTAAAAGGTTTCCACACTCTCTCTTTGCAGATGTGAGCACACTTCCTCTAAATTCTACCTTACTCACCCCTAACCCATTAGCGTAATTAGTAAATAAGCGTATAACTCAAATTGGCAGTAATACGCGTGCTTAATATATATATATATATATATATAATATATATATATATTTAGTAACATATTGTATTTTAATTATGTATCTGAAGCTTGAAAAGTCACCTTGTTTCTTTATCAGTCTAGAAGGTTTTAATTTATACACTCGAGTATTAAGTGTCCTTGAAATTCTAATGAAAACTGTGTTGTCATATTCACTGGGTTCACTTGATAATATATTTATAATTAACATTTAGAGGAAGAGGGTGAATATAATCTAATCCAAAGATTAATGAAAACATTAAGTTCGTGCATCACATGCCCATCAACTCTGTGGTACAGTCGGAAAGAAATCGTTAAGTTACACGAACACAGAGCATTGTTGGAATATTAAATGATATTTGGATAAAAACTGCGTTGAAAAGGAAGTTTTATAACTATTTTATAATGTTTTCGCAGGTAAGCATTTAGCACAAATCTTCATTCTGTCATAACAGAGACATACTGTAGTTACTAACAAGAAACTTTGTCGCTTTGTCCCCCATCGTCACCGCGGAAAATGTCGAGTAATCATTCAAATACGAATGCACTGCACACATTTCTGACATATCTTGGTCTTTTATTTTCCCTTTTACTTCCATACCTCGCACGAGCCGGGAGCTGAGTAGGACCCGCTATGATGAACGCTTTTAATACTCCATCCACGCATTCATATCATGGTTGTTCAAAATTAAAAAAAAATATTTATAAGTAAAGTTCCCTTAAATTGTGAGTTTTTTAATGCACACACGCACACATTCTTATTTTTGATGTAAAACACTACATACATGTTTTAATAATATTCGTTGTTGATTGTAGTAAGGATATATTTAATATTAATAATATAAGGAAAAACTTAAATGTTACATTCGAAAGTAGCTTGACATTTTATGTAAGAACTTTACGTCAGATAGGTCTAGTCAAGATAAGATAAAATGAGTAGATAGTGGCTCTTTTATCTTCAATAAATGTCTTACTTCTTACCATTATCAACTCATTTTACCTTATCTTGATTAGGTCTATCTGACGTAAAGTTTTTAAATAAAATGTCAAGTTACCATTAAATGTAACATTTAAGTTTTTCTTTATATTATTAAACTACATAGATGCCCGATTTAAACCAAAATAATTAATGCAATTTTCAAAAAAACTTTCAAATTTCCAATAAATAGCTTTCATAAAACTACGCTTAAGTGAATCCATTGAAACCCCAACCATTAATTCGTCACTGTGAAAGGGGAAACCCACATTTCACCAAAAATAGTTTTCATTCAAGCCGGGAATCAAATCCGGTATCCTAATATTAATGTGCATTGTGCAGACTCACTACCGACTGAGTTCAGGAATCAAGTACTCTTCATTAGTTATGTGGTAAACATGGTAGGACTTATCACTTGTTGATAACATTGTCAGCAGCTATAAAAAAATAAAAGCGAGGATGTTGACTTGTTGAACTATTACATCACAAGGTTAAACCATCAATAACCTCCAGCAGCAAGGCGGACTTTTTATTTAAGTGTATTGAATCGAGCTTAGAGTCTTTTTTAACATTTAATTTTTTGGGGGGGAACTCATTTTCAATATCTTTACCAACAAACATTTTGTTCTTATTAAATATTTGGAACCTTCTCGGAAAATCTATATTGCTAAATAAAAATATCAGCTTATTTATTCAATTCTTAATTTCTCACTAGTAAAACCCATATAGGCAATCAAAAATATAAGTATAGCAATGAAAAATGAAGGGTAAAATGAAAAAAGGTGGAAAATCATACTAACACATATTTTCCAGTACGACTTTTATATCTCAAAGCCCATAAAGACTCCACCAAATACATTTTTAAATTAATTTAAATATTACAGAGACCTCTTTCGATCTTTATCTAAATTGTATCAGAAAGTTCTCTTGATTGTCTAACAGATGGCAGCACTATCTCAATTTGAGATAAAATTGGACTTCACCCCTTTTCCCTTTACCCTTCAAATGTTAAGGAAGGTTCCGAATAATGTTTATTTTAGAACCAAAATCTGTTTTTTTTTAACGCCATGTCTTTCTTGGGTACCAATTACTCTAATGAGTTAGAGATGAGGAAGGTAGATTTTAGAGGAAGTGTAACCGCATTTGTATGGAGGAAGAGTGTTAAGCCATTTTAGATTAATCCCCCTCAGTACACCCAACCGGTGTTCGAACCCCGATCTCCCTGTCATCGGAAGTCAAGTCTAACACGAAAGTGACGCCTTTGACCATGCGGCCACCATAACAGGTCCAAAGTATGTTAATCGAAACCATACAAACAGTTTCCCCAACAAAAAATTAATCAATTATTGAAACCATTTTAAAACAAGTTTGAACCCTCTTATCTGAGTTACTCAATTAAAAAGGAGGTGAAAGGAGATGCTAAAAGGACATTCGACAGATTCTTATCCAAAGATTCAAGTAAACCCTGATTTTTATTTGAAGCCCACTTTTGACCACCACAGTCACTAAAGTTTGGCATCCTACAAAGATGTCTTATTTGCTTTATTAACAATGAAGTTCACCTAAAAAGCTAACAAGAACTTCCAATAAAACTTCCTTTTGGATTAATGTATAATTACTCTTTACATAATTAATTAAACTGACCTAAATTGTAAAGACAAATTTGTAATACTATTTGTCCCACCATTGTGGCAACATGAATTTCCAGTTTTCAAATAACAGGCTTCCTATGAAAATCAGACGAGTTATTTTATTTTGTGCCATTTTATGCGGTCTAAGTTCACTGACAAAGGAATGAACATGTCGTAAGACAGAACACCTAATAAATAGACCTAGCCGAGTGCTCTCGATCGTTAAATGGCAGGCGAAAAATAGAACAGTTTTATCTAGAACACTTCGAGTGTCGGTTCCTTTTATTCCTTCATCTGTATTATCTTTATTTGAGCCGACTCTTTCGATGGTCTATTTTTAAAATTCTATCTTGCGCTGCCCACGGGCGCGAATATAAAATAAGAAACACAATAAAAGAATATACTCATGCGCCTGCCTGTCAGACACATAAGATAGTGAATTTACACACACTTAACCTAATCTTAAATTTGTCAACTTTTAAGGTTAGAGTAAGTTGTTATAGGTTATGTTTTTAAACATGTCTGAACGCTGACAAGAAAGTACTGTTCTTGTCCTGTATCTGCGCATGCGCACATCTCAGCGCTCACTTCTCTCCACAGACGCTAGTCTGACTGATCTGTGATGTTACGTAAAGCTCTGTCTGTCGGAGCAGGACATGTCGTTCAAGGACTAACTTTCTTTTGAATTAACAATATTTACATTGTAATAATATAGAGTGTAACTACTTGTTTGCAATAAACTGGATTATTTGTGTAAGTACTGAACTTTCATGTATTTAATCATTTCGAAAAAATATGGATTTTGAATATAGCTGGATCGAATACATAACAATATTTTACAAATAAGAATTTTTATCTTTCCTACAAATTCCGAAACTCGAATTCGAATCTGAATTATGGGGAAAAAAATTATGGGCGGAAGAAGAAACATAAATATAATAGATTAGTAGAAAATATATAAGTATAATAATTGGATGTTAACATTTTTTGTCATAATGAAATTATTTAAACTGTTATAGGCCTATATCCAGTTAAGTGTTAAATTATTGGTCTGGGGCCTGATTGTTAATGTGGGGATGTAGAGAACCTGATAAAGTTCAAAGTTCTTAAAGTTTTTATAGCAAAGCCTTTTTTTTTCTTTTGCTAAATAAATCAAAACATTTCTTCGGTAGAAACATAGAGTTTAATTTTCCTCATATTATGGTGATATCAACAGTTGTTGAATATTTGGCATCAATATAGTGCCATTAGTCGACAAACTTTTTAAATGAAGAGAAAAAGTTTTCAATAAATTCCAGGACACCCTTGACAGATATTTAACAACTGTTGAGGTCATTATGTGAAGAAAATCAAACTCTATGCTTGTACTGGAGGATTGTTTGATTTATTTTGACCAAAAACATGTTTTGATATAAAAACTCTATAAACACTTACCCTTTCTCAAGTCCTCTACATTCCCAGTTTAGATTTATCAAATAATTATATTGGATCCGAACTACCATTAAGCAATTTTTTAGGTCTAAAATAAATTTCAATTCAAAATTTGAAAGGGAAAAAAAAAGTTATCTCGAATCCAATATTTTCTCCAACTCTTAAATCTCCAAGTATTCCAAGTATTCTAGGATTTGAGGATCAAATCCCTAATTTTGAACTTAGTGACTTGTTTGATGTATCTAATGTGTGCTTTCTAAAAGGGTCCAAAAAGGTTAAGAACAAAGCGGTACCTGTTTTAAGGATGACCTCTCAGGTTACATTAATGCACAGTGTTTCTACACTAGGTGACCTGGCGGTCTAGGGGTAAGTTGTCGGACTTCTGTGCTGGGGGGTCCGGGGTTCAATCCTCGGTCACGGCACAGATTTATCTGATTGCTAAACCCTTCCTTCACCTCTGACAAGACGTGTATTAATCACAACTTGTGAATGTGAGGAATGCCAGACCTCCACCGTGGTTCGGATCCCACGTTAAACTGTAGGTCCTCCATTTCATCTCACAATCACCCTACCATCACACATTAGCGTAAGTGCGTATAACCCGAACGGGTAGTAAGACGCGGTGCTAATAATAATAATAATAATAATAATAATAATAATAATAATAATAATAATAGTAATAATAATAATAATAATAATAATGTTTCTACACTGTCTTATCACTGTCTTATTATATATTTCCAAGCCACTCAATTATTCATTTTATAACAATTTCTAAAATTATACACTATAAAACAAAGAGAGTAGTAAAATTATTTTACTAATCAAGAATAGTGAAATTATTCAAGATGTGTACTTCTATGAAAGAGTATATTTTCCTTAGATAATTCCATTAAAATGTCTTAGAGTTCGAGGGATTATTCTAACCTTGATATAAGTGATTAGAAAGTTCACTAAAAATACTGTTTTGAGGATTGGGGTTCGAATCACGGCCGGGTGTAATGAGTGTGATTTTTTTCTCATCCAATTTTATAATCTCCCCCCACACAATTGAAGGCTAAATTCTCTCTAAATTACACCTTCCACATCCTAATCCCATTAGTTTAAAGATGCAGTTTATTATTATTACTATTATTATAAGTATCGCGTCTTACTACCCGTTCGGGTTATACGCACTTACGCTAATGTGTGATGGTAGGGTGATTGTGAGATGAAATGGAGGACCTACAGTTTAACGTGGGATCCTAACCACGGTGGAGGCCTGGCATTCCTCACATTCACAAGTTGTGATTAATACATGTCTTGTCAGAGGTGAAGGAAGGGTTTGGTAATCAGATAAATCTGTGCCGGGACCGAGTATTGAACCCCGGACCCCCAGCATAGAGGTCTGACACCTTACCCCTAAACCATCAGGTCACTAAAGATGTAATAAACCCAAAATAGGTAATAATACGTGGTGCATAGACAAAACGGACAAAACTAAATGAACGGTGTCCACGCAGTTCACCAAGGACGATGAGGTTGGGGTTTGAATCCCGGCCAGGTGTGCCGAGGCTTTTTTTTTTGTCCTTAAAAATGATTTCCCACTACCTCCTCCCCTCTTTTAACAAACTTGAGTACGCGACTGTAGATCAATATTTTAAGCAGTGGTGGCTTGTGACCTAATAAATAGGTGAGGGGGTTGGTTCAGGGTACGAGTGGGGGCCGGGGGTTAGTAGGAGAGTGGTGGTGTTAGAAAATAGTTAATCAGACTTTAAATTATTTTAATTACCATATTGATGGCTAAAATGAGAAATAAGTGTGTGAGAGGGATAGATGAAGAGGAGCTAGTGCAGAATATGATAAGAGAGAAGTCACGACTAAATCTGATACGGCCATGATAGGAGAATGGAGGAGGAGAATACACCTAAGAAGATGCTGGATATTGAAGTGGGGGTGGGCGGGTAGGAGGCAAGTGGAAAAACAAGGGACAGCTGGCTGAAAGGCGTGCAGAGGAGCGTGGAGGAGAGAGGAGAGGACTGGGTGATGGTGGTGGGGAGACAGGAGGTAAGAGGAGAGGACTGGGTGATGGTGGTGGGGAGAAAGCAGGAGAGAGGAGAGGACTAGGTGATGGTGGTGGGGAGACAGGAGGAGAGAGGAGAGGACTAGGTGATGGTGGTGGGGAGACAGGAAGAGAGAGGAGAGGACTGGGTGATGGTGGTTGGGAGACAGGAGGACAGAGGAGAGGACTAGGTGATGGTGGTGGGGAGACAGGAGGGGAGAGAAGAGGACTGAGTGAAGGTGGTGGCGAGACAGGAGGAGAGAGGAGAGGACTGAGTGATGGTGGTGGGGAGGCAGGAGGAGAGAGGAGAGGACTGGGTGATGGTGGTGGGGAGACAGGAGGGGAGAGGAGAGGACTGAGTGAAGGTGGTGGCGAGACAGGAGGAGAGAAGAGAGGACTGAGTGATGGTGGTGGGGAGACAGGAGGAGAGAGGAGAGGACTAGGTGATGGTGGTGGGGAGACAGGAGGAGTTGGAGAGGCTTATGTTCCAAACAGACCCCACCAGTGGCTGGGAACTGATCATGATGGTGGTGATGATTATAATATTTATGATAAACTGAAAATAAAATCCAAACAAATAACGTTAACTATAGACGAACAATGTATAAAATAGCTGTTGATCTTAGTTTATTGCCAGGGCTCGTATTTTGATGACACATCGTATTTTTGTTGGTACAGTTCATCACAGACAATGCTCATAAGTACCCCCATAAACTCAGTTCATGACTTCTTGATTGAGGAAACTTTTTTATAGGTTATTATTTGCCCTTTGTTTTTTCATTTTAGATTTGTAGGTCTTATTTTTTTGTGTTTGAGTCGTTTTTAGGTATTTAGGTTGAATTAACTATATTTTAAAATACTACCGATATTTTATAAACACATAAATACTCAAACATATTATTTTTCAACATGAGGTTGTCGTAATAATAGTATAATGCAGGCCATGAACTTTGTATCATTTTTGCTCTTTTGGTTGTAAAATATGTAAAATACACATTCCTGGTGAGACTACAACTAGACTGAAGAGGGTTGCGTTGGGAGGGGGTAGCTATTACTTCTGAAGCAGATGTTTGTAAATTAATGTTATAGTTAGCAAAATGCAAGAGTTTAGTTGCATTGCGTGGATATTTTTTAGTTTCCATTTGCAAAGTGTGCGATTGATTTAGTTGTGTGCATTCACTATGATATTTTTTTTCATATTTTGATGAGTTTGAAGTAAATTGTTTTAAAACTTTAGATCATATACACTCATTTTGTCATTGAACTTAGACCGCTAATGCACCCTGTCCTCTACCTCCGCCTTCAGCTCCCAGGATTTTCTTCTTTCCTTCAATTCATCCAATATTTGAATCCTCCTTCTTCTTAATCTCCTCTTTTCCTCAACCTTTACTTCTAAGAATGTTGTGCGCAGAAGATTGTTCCTACCAAGGATGTGTCTAATTCAAATTGTTGTGCCAAAGAATCACATCCAAAATGGTTCTCTTCTCACCCAATCTTCTTAGGACTTCATTTGTCACCCTGTTAGTCAACCTGACCTTCTCAATTCTTCTCCAGCACCACATTCAAAGCTCTCCAAGTATTTCTTTGCCTTCTTTAAGAGTCCAAGTTTCTGCTCCATACAGTACGATGCTCCAAATCAAACATTTCATCAGTTTCTTTCTCAGTTCCAAACTCAACTTTCTGGTCAGCAGTAACCTCTTCTTGTTGAAAGCTTCCTTGTCCATGACGTTCCTCGACATAATTTCCTTGGTGCAGTAGGCATCCTTTCTATCAGCAAACCTCCCCGTTACTTGAACTGCTCTATGCTTTCCAACTCCTGGTTTTCACTTTTGATCCTCAACCAATTTTAAATTTTTTAAAATTAAAAGTAATTTTTGGGGAATGTTTAGATCATCTAAGTCCGGGCCCTGCTTATCAATCCGTGTGTGTTGAGGTTAGAGAATGACCTTGTACCGCAGCAAGCAGGTGCTCCTTGAGAGTGGTCTGCAGACAGCGGGGATCCTGGTAGGACAAGATGGGAAGATTGACAGGATCCTTACAGGGGAACTGCTCAATTCGTGCGATGATCTGGAGGTAAGGAAATTGTTATAGTCGACAGAAAAGAGAAAATTTAAAGAAATCATCGATAAACCACGAGATCTATTTTCTAGGTCTACATAGTGTTACATGACGGTAGCTCTGTCTACATGGTGTTACATAAGCGAAGCTCTAATTTAATCACAGTGCTACATGGTTGGATTAGGAAGGAAGCATTCTAGAGGAAATCTACCCACATTTGCTTGGAAGGAGAGTGGAGAGACAATTTAAGGGAAAACACCCAAAGTTAACCCAATCGGGATTCGAGTCCCGATCTCCCCGTCATCAGCAGGCCAGTCCAACACTAGAGTGACGCCTTAGACCGTTCGGCCACTGAAGCAGGTATGAATAGCTAGTACTCGAGCTCCCCCTAACAACCACACAACTCTAGTGTGAGAGGACCATGTTTACGGAGATGTCCCTCTTCAAAGTAACTCCTCCAGCCACCACGGTGCCGATGTTCCAGGTGGTTGACGTGGACGATCTAGTCATTATGGCCGGCGTTGTTGACTCTCACGTGCATGTGAACGAGCCCGGGAGGACCGACTGGGAGGGCTACTGGAGCGCTACCAGGGCCGCAGCGGCCGGGGGAGTCACCACCATTGTCGACATGCCATTGTACGTACAGTCATTCTCTCATCACACCTAGACTGCTCATCGAATCTAGACTCAGCCTGGCCATAATTTAATGTAACTCTTCAATACGTACCGGTCACAGAGGGATATTGGTTGAGTCCATCTCAGAGGGAGGGACTATGAATGTGCTGACTAGTATGCGCATGTGCAGAGGTTCAACTGACGTCATGGACACAGAGATCTATTGGTCGAGTCCAGTTCAGAGGGAGTGGTTACATATGCGTTGTCTAGTGGTAAATGTATGCGCATGTGCAGAGCTTCAACTGACGTCATGGACACAAAGAGTGCAGCTCAGAGGGAGGGGCTATGTACGCGCTGTCTAGTAGTAAATGTATGCGCATGTGCAGAGGTTCAAATGACGTCATGGACACAGAGAGATATTGGTCTAGTACATCCCAAGAGGAGCTGCTACATAGGCGCCGTCTGTAAATTGTTTATAGTCTGAACCAGATTATTATTAATTGTTATTAGTGAGAATTGATTATTGCGCATGCTTCAGGAACTCCATTCCTTCGACCACCACTGTGAGCAACTTGCAGACCAAACTGAAAGCCGCTCAAGGTCAAACGCACGTCGATGTAGCATTCTGGGGCGGAGTCATACCTGGCAACCAGGTAGGTCACTTGGGACAGCTTTCATTACTGGGGGATCTCGGCTGTTGTTGTATGACTTCTTAGCTCAGTGGAGAGTGCACCTGTCTACAAGGACAATGGTCAAGAGTTCAACTCTCGACATGGTGGAAGTTTCGCCCTTTCACAATGAACAATTGACTATACGAGTATTGTGACTGTTCTAGAGCTAAGTTAGTTTGTAAGTCGTTTCATCAGTTGGTTTAGAAATTGCACGTTTAACTATCGTGACATTTTTGTTTGGGCTCCTGTGTCCTGGTTCCCTCAGTTGACACCAGGAGGTAACATGAAACTGACGCTCTTTTTCTTCTCCTCTTTCTTATTTTCTGCAGGACACTATTATAGATTATCCAGGACTTTTTCTTTATCATTGACCTTGCAGGATATTACTCTAAATTATCTATTAGGACCCTCTGTACCTCTTGCAGGAGATGAATCTAGATTGTGTATGAAGAACTTTTCTTTCTCTTGCAAGACATCATTCTAGATTGTCTATAAGTAACTTCTGGCTCTCTTGCAAGACGTGTTTCTAGATTGATTAAAAGGACCTTGAGTCTGTCTCTCTGTTGCAGGATGAACTGAGAGGATTGGTTGACGCGGGTGTGGTGGGGTTCAAGTGTTTCCTGTGTCCTAGTGGCGTGGACGAGTTCCCTCATGTCTCGCTCTCTGACGTGGAGACGGCCCTTCACCAGTTGCAAGGGACTTCCTCCCTTTTGGCTGTAACTAAACCTATTACTACAGGACCCTTCACCAGTTGCATGGGACTTCCTCCCTTCTGGCTGTAACTAAACCTCCTAGTAAATGGCCCTCTTTGTCTAATACCAGTGTTGTGTTGCTATGAACCTTAGGTAAAGATGTTTCTCGGGGTCTCCACTTGATGGGACTGTACTAACAAACTGTCCCTTTCTCCCTTCCTGTTTATTTTACCAACCACACATACAATAATGCAGTAATCTCAAGTATGTGCACTGCCCTTAAAGGTAAGGTTTGATAGTGAATGAGAGAAGTCAATTCACAAGTACAGTCTCGTCAAATTATGCTTGCCTTGGCAACAGCCCACGAGACGATAATTGGTTCATATTAAATTAATGACTGTGTGTAATTAGCTCAGCTAAACTGTGATTCTTATGAGAGATTGGGTTAAAAATCCCGGCTCTGCTTATACTAGAAAAATGGGAAGGAAGTTGACCAAAAAAAATAGTTGCCTTTCCAGACAAATTCAACCTCCTTATCCTGTGACTTTGGATTGGTTCATTTAAATTTCATATAGCCTAAAGATTAGCAATGTGAAGGGGTAGGTGACCTGATTTACGGTTCATAATTTTACAGTTTTTATCACATAGAAAAAATTGCCAAAATAAATAAAACACTGCGTCAACCCGAAACTGACCCAAATAAACCGAATGGCCGCCGTCTGCTGGTGACGATAGTGCCAGCTTATGAGAATATCGTGTGTCATGTGGTCAGCATCAGGTCCAGATTTGCACTTTTTTACACTCTAGGCCAAATTTCATGGCTACGCCCTCCCCCCTTCCCACCAATATAAATAAATATAAATATTAAAATTATTTAAAATCTTCCAATAGCTATCATATATCGACAGATTTTATGTTAAATATGAATAGCTTTTCTTTATTCTGAAAGATTTTATTTTTAACACAGTAAGCACGTACTTGTTTAGTATTAAAATTACTTAATATTAAAAGTTAATTTAAAATAAACTAGATCACAATATTTTCTGATTAGTATATAAAATATGAATTGAGGATATTATGATAAATTATAATAACGTAATACAGTTGATATTTGAAAAGGTTAAAATTTTAAATAAACATAATATTACGCAAGATTTAAGTCTATACAACAGTAAAATTAGAAAACAAGAATACAGAAAACCAATAATATTTTTAATACAAAGTTATTTTAATACAGTTTTCTAAAATTCTAAAATGTCTTTCATTTTGCTTTGGACCAAGCAAACTATTCGATGGTGCGGTTGAAACTAACACTTTTAGTCAAATCAGCCTCAATGCGGAGAAGCGTCGATCTGTTGAATACTTTCTATCCTTTTTAAACTAGAAAAGGACCTCTCAGCTGATGCATTCGTAACTGGTGTGCCAACATAGGATATCCACATTTGGATTGAGTGTTCGCAGATAATTTTTCCTTAGTTATTTGTGAAATGATATTGGCTTCATATCTTCATCCTTGCTGGTCAGGAGATGAGATTTGAGGTGAAGTAGCTCGTCACTGACCGACGGTTTTAACTCTTCCTTAAAAAGTTTGAGAAGTTTCCTCCCCTCGTATTCAAGTTCTGCACGGGTCAAAGTCCACATTTTTTTTTTTTGTGATGGCAGCAAATCTGTCTGAGAAATCTTCGCAACCATTATTATTTTTTTTTTTTAATTTTCTTCTTTCATCTTGTCAACAATGGGGATGAATTTGTTCACTCTGAAATTGTATCTCCCATAAAAACTTATCTCGCCCTCGCGGGTCTCGTCCGCTTGAAGTTTTCTGACAGTCTTCCGTCTCTTATCTTCCTCATAAGTTTTCTGACAGTCTTCCGTCTCTTATCTTCCTCATAAGTTTTCTTTTCGCAAACTTCAAGAGCCTTCTCTTCATACAAATCAAACTGCTCCTGGAGCTCATTGAAGAACTTAATGAATGACTTGAGAACTTCGACTACTGCCAAGACATCTACATCAAAGTTCTGCACATATTTGTTCCTCTTTTGCGGTCTGAAAAAGGACAGTTCACCAAAACTGTGTGTCTCTCTCTCTCCGTTTTCCCAACTACCAACTACTCGATCTGTGCCCCCTTCCAGGCCTGGTCAGCACAAAAAAAACCTCCTGTCGTTAATCTCAGTTTTCTTGACTATAACCGCTAAGTTTTTAATTCAAGTAGCTCCTCATATTTTCTCACGAGGCTGAGTTTGACCCTGTTACATACCCACTACTTCATAAAAAAATCTGGAATTGCCAAGAACCAAACCGGGATCCCTTGAGTCGTAGCTAGGTGCACTGACCACTACACCACGGGGCCGATTACCTATTCAATCAAATGAAGCAATATTTTATTTATTTTTGGGCGATAAAGGTGGTTTTTTTTGCTAAAAAAAATTGCTAAAATACTCTGACTTCAACTCGCTTTTCCTTACAACCCGATCTTGATGGTCTAGGACAACTGTGCGCCAGTGTACAAACGTAATTTAAAAATTGACTAAATATTAATTTTTTAGAGTTGTTTTAAAAATTAATAAGAGAGGAAACTAAATTTGTATATATTTATAAAGTTAAACTACTTGATATTAAAAGAAATTTAAAAAAAGTATAACACAAAAAACCATGAAAATAGAAATTTTGCCTAAAAGTATCCACGTAAAGATGAGTTAACCCAACCTTACCTGGCCTAACCAAACCTAACCTAACCTAAGTGGTGTCTTTTTGCTTGTTTTAATTTTTTACAACTAAAACATTTTAAAAATGGACCCTGGTACCCAGTCTTGCAAGTGCCCAGTTCGTAAGCACCCATTTGGCGGCACCCAGTTGTCCATATCCGTGATCTTGATACCCCCTCTCGCTCCGACCCCCCCCCCCTAAAGAGCCAATTTAATTTATTAAATGTTGATTGCAGTGGATGAAGATATATAATTGGTGATACAGTGTTTCCTCCTCAGTTCCACGCAGAGTGTGACCTTGACCTGGAAGACAAGGAGAGGTCGGATGACCCTTGCCAATACCAGACCTTCCTCAACTCTCGGCCCCCTGCCATGGAGGTGGAGGCGATAAGGATCGTCACCCAGCTCTGTCTGAAATACAGGTAGCACAAGACTGAAAGGTTGGGAGTGTAGGGGACGCGAGAAAAGGTCAGTCAGTGGCTTTTGCCGTTTTTATAGCTAAACATTATTTTGCTAAAAATAGATAAAACATTTCTCCTGTTTAATTTTCTTCAACAGTTGTTGAATATCTGTCAAGCGTGTCCTGGAATTTAATGACAACTTTTTCTCTTCATTTAAATGTTTCTCATCTAATGCCGCCATGCTCATGACAGATATTCAACAAATGTTGATATAATCGTGTGAAGAAAATTAAACTCTTTGTTTGTACTGTAGCAATATTTTAGTTATTTTAGCCAAAAGGATGTGTTGCTGTAAAAAATGCAAAAAACACTGACCTTTTCTCGCGTCCCTTTTCATTCCACCTTAAAAAGGCGACTGCCTTAATACTGCACGCAGAGTAGTGGAGACAAATTTACTTCAAGGGCTAGCACCACTGTCTCTTTGGTCCAAACGGAGACAAATATGTGTCGGGAGATGTCACCACAGTCTCTTTGGTCCAAAAGGAGACAAATACGTGTCGAGAGATGGCACCACTGTCTCTTTGGTCCAAACGGAGACAAACTTATGTCGAGAGATGTCACCACTGTATCTTAGGTCCGAATCGGGATGACCTGATCAAAGCGTTAAAGGGCAAGTGATATTGTCTCTCTTTTTCTTTTTTAACTGTCGGTTTTAATATTATTGCTTTTACTAACAGATCTTCAACGAAAGCCTCTTTATACTTTCCTGTGATTACTAAATATCTCACAAGGAATTTTTTTTATAAGGGGAGGGCTCAACACCAAGGCTGTGATTAATGACTTATTCTTAGGAGAGGGATTTGAAAAGTCTCTGAGGAAGTGCACCAGCATTAGCTAGAAGAACGGATGGGAAGAAAACACGGAAGAAATCCATGACCTAGGCCAGGAGAGTTTTCCAAGGCCATTAAGGTTTGACTATACAAGTAAATTATTCCTTCAACCTCAATATCCATTTGACCAACCGCACACAATTAGATGAACGAATCTATAGTATACATTGGCCTTTAAGGTTAAGTTTTATACTAAATTGCAGAGAACAGTCTATTAGTAGACTCCTAACAAGCCCATCTTGGAGTTCTGCCTTCCCATTCTCGGAGTATACCGTGAACTTAATGTCTTACTGTGTACTCACACGTTCGAAGAAAAAATAGCGCAGAACATAAACGTGGACACGTGACGAGTTATAAGCCAATCACAAGATTTCCGCCTCATCGGCGCGAGCTGTTTCGCTTTGTCTGCTCTGTCCGAGGTGTTCGGCACAGGAGAACCAAATATCTCAAATCAGTACGCATGCGCATTTGACAACACATGTGCTCTACAGCCAGAAGCTAGCAGACAGCTTCGTTGGCTGTTGTGAGGAGATTTTAAATTACCCGTTGATGTAAAGTGTGTGTTTTGATCTATTTGATTGTGTCACGACACAGCGTTATAATTTGAAAACATCAATCGGGGAAATGATCTAAAATATATGTTTATCTACTATAAAATAAAATATTTTGATAATTAGGTGTTTAAGTTAGCATTGCAATGCATCATGGGTCAACATACGGTGTGTAAATGTCTGTGCCACTCAAGCAGATTCTGTTCTCTATTTTCGGCGAACGTGTGAATCAAACTTTAGACCATGAACTCATCGGTATGGATGAAATTTTTTCAAATGAAACTCGTAATTAAAATCTAGTACTGAATTACATTTCGCTAACCACAAATGAGGTGTTGGATAAAGATTGTACCTGGAAATTGTACCTCTCTGGACTATTAAAACAACGACCGTCTAAAAAAAACTGCACAGGTGGTGATGTGGATTAAAAGCGTCAGTCTCATCTTGTTTCTAGTCCGGTGGTTCTCCACTCTCCCTATACGCCAACACAAGTCCATTTCCTCTCAAATACACCTTCTCATCCTTACCCCACTCATGTGATTCTTCGATTATCCTAGACTAACCAATTTCATTCATATATTAATGAAAAACACTTAAGTTTTATCATAGAACATCATCAGTTAGTGTCAACCTTGGTGGTCTTGGGGTAAGGCGTTCCCCTTAAGACCCGATGTTCGTGGGTTCAAACCCAGCTGAGTTCGACGAATTATACTTGAGAGCTAAAACTCCGTAGCACAACTTTCTTCGGAGGGGGAAGTAAAGCCTTCAGTCTCATGTCGATTGTGACATGTAAAAGAACTCTAAAAGGTATGTGAAAATACCTTCCCCAGAAAAATTGGTAGGCCCTTTCGTTCTCGCTCATAGAAATTCTCGTGTGCTGATATAATCAGTCATTTCAGAAAGTGGACGTTAAACACCTCAAATAAATAGATAAATAAATCATCAGTTAAATTAAATTAAACTGTTTACCTGATCGTGGTCCAGTATATTATCATCACTAACATATCTCCTCTACTCCGTCATTCCACAGCGTACGATGTCATATAGTCCACTTATCCGCGGCTGAGGCTCTTCCCCTGGTACACGCGGCGAAGCAACAAGGAGCGCTCCTGACGGCCGAGACCTGCCATCACTACCTCACTCTAGCGGCGGAGGAAGTACCTAACTGCGCCACGCAGTACAAGTGCTGCCCTCCGGTGCGCGGCCAACTAAACAGAGTAAGATTGTCCCCTGCGTCTTAAGCATTCACCCGGATAATTTTTTATAGCACCGCGTCTTACTTATGAACTAATTACCCTAATGGTTTTAGGGATTAGGTAGGTTGTATTTTTATGTAGTGTACCCGCGTTTGTGTGGAGAGAGAGAGAGAGGGAAAACATTTTGGAAAAAACCACCCTTAGTACACCCAACCGAGATTCAAACCTGGATCTCCCCGTCATCGGCAGTCTAGTCTACTACGAGAGTAGCGCCTTAGAACACGTGCCCACCGAAGCGAGTGCCCTGGCTAGTTAATCTATGAAGTAATGACGTGAAAGGTATAATCTAGAGGCACTCTCCCTACATTCGCGTGGAGGTGGAGTGAGAAACCATTCGTAAAAACTACTATCATTACACCTGTACGGGATTTAAACCCCGACTTCCACGTCACTGGCAAACCAGACTGGACGAGCCTGAAATTGTATTCCGCGTGCCCACCTATGTGGGCAATATATTTAGTTTTAAGAAATTAATATATGTACGTAAATGTATTTAGTATATTATGAGAAGTCAATGTTTTACTTTCCAAGCTGAAACTTAAATACTATTTAAAGCACATGGATTGTTTTTATTAATACTCCAATGTTCTCCCAAATTATCTACCGAGGTTTCTGCCTAACAGAGAAATATGTGTTGGGCATGAACCTTTCTTGTGTCTGAACCTGATTCCTTTTATTTTCTATTTTTGTCATCACGTCTCCCCACCCTTTTGTATTATACGCATTTACATAATCACGCTAATGAAGTAGGTATTAGGAAGGTAAAACTGTTATGAAATGTGCCATTATTTGCGTGGGGGGAGAGTGTAAAACTATTTAGTAAAAACACCCTCAGAGCACACCTTAACCAGGATTCAAACTTTGATCTCCCTTTCATCGACAGTCCAGTTTATTGTGAGAGTGACATCATAGACCATTATGCCACTGAAGTGGCTATGGACCTTAAGGAACGCCGCTACGTCCCTAAACAACCACCTTATAAGTCGGAGACTTTTCAAAACGTGAGCCCACTTGCCGTATTAGGTTCAGCCTCCAGGATCGGGGAAACAGATAATTCTATCAAGGCTCCTATAACCCATCATAGATGTGTCCTCCGAGTGTAGCCACGCACGTAAACGCGCGCAGTGAAAAATGTTTAGACCTATAAGGCCCTACCTGTTATCACTCCCTGTCGTCACCGTACAGCTAGGAAACCCCTCCATCAACGAGAGGACCTGTTAATTTCTGAATAGGTCGCTAGCTAGAATATAAAAGTGGTACAAAGGTTGGGAATCCGAAAGCCCCTTGGCAGATACACATCCTGCAAGACGAAGGTGTACTGTATGTTGCGTGTTACAGGAGCTCCTGTGGAAGGCTCTATATGAAGGCGACCTCGACATGGTGGTGTCAGACCACTCCCCCTGCACCCCGGACCTAAAGAAACTGGAACAGGGAGACTTCTTGTCGGCTTGGGGAGGAATATCATCCCTACAGTTTGGTACAGTCATCAGCTTAGATGAGATTTGATTGCCACGTGGTACGGATGGGCTGTTAGGGCCTGGCACCTACTGATTGATGTTAAGATAAAACAGAAATATACCGATAGAGAACAGTAGAAGTGAGAACGCCTAATTAGGAAGGTTTAGAGTTAAAAAAAAAAGTAGTAGTGTAGGTAAAATAGATTGTAAAGGATAAAAGAGAAGAAATGAAGGTGTGTAATAGCATCCAAGATAAATAAAGGAAACTGGAGGAAGTAGATGGAAAGGGAAGAGAGAGAAAGATGTACACTAAAACCCAAAGGGTAGATAAGAGTGTGGATAAAGCTGGGTGGGAAGGAATAGAGAAAGGTGTAGAGTAAGTCCAGAAGTAAGGATAGAAGTGTAATTAATAACGAACAGTGGACTAAGAAGGTGTAGGATAAATGCAATGTCAAGAAAGGTGTGTAAAGGAGAGTGTAAAGGAAAATATACTTGAGAATAAGGCGTGTAGTAATGGCCAAAGGTAATAGAGAAGTGTGTATAAAGAAGAAGGGATAAAAAATAAAAGAGGAAGTTGTGTGCATACTCAATCTTGTATTGTTATTTTTATTACCACATCTTACTACCTGTTCAGGTCGTATGCATAGTATATTATAAGTACTCTAGAAACGGTAGGAATGACGAAGGAAGAATTTAAGAGGTAATATATCCGCATTTGCATGAAAGAAGAATGGGAAACCATTTAAGGAAAATCACTCTCATTAGACCCGACCGGGATTTGAACTCTGATCTCTCCGTAATCAGCAGGTCAGTCTTGCACGAGAGTGACGCCTTAGACCATGCGGCCCTTGAAGTGGGTAACTGTTCGCATTTCAGGCCTGTCGTTATTCTGGACGGAGGCACGTCTCAGAGGGTTCACCTTCCTGGATGTGACCAGGTTGCTGAGCTCCGCCCCGGCCAAACTGTGCGGGCTGCAGGACCGCAAGGGATGCCTCAAAGAGGGCATGGACGCCGACCTTGTCATTTGGGACCCTTTCAGGTCCTTCCAGGTAATTTAAGCTCATGTGCTCCTGTAGTTTTATGTCAAGACTCGTTGACGAGTCTCGGTTACTGTGTAAACTAATTTTACACGATGAGTTATCCGTTAAATGCCATCAAGTCAAAATAGTAATCCGGATTCGCTCAGCAAACAAGAGATCCGCTCTTTTAAAATTCACTTGAAACGAACGTTAAAATATAAATTTATCTTAAGGGGCGTTCATAAACCACGTAACGTTGTTGTGAGGGGGTTGAGGGAGTGGGAGATCTAATGTCTACATGGTGTTACATGGTGGTAGCTCTAGTGTCTACATGGTGTTACATGGTGGTAGCTCTAGAGTCTACATGGTGTTACATGGTGGTAGCTCTAGTGTCTACATGGTGTTACATGGTGGTAGCTCTAGAGTCTACATGGTGTTACATGGTGGTAGCTCTAGTGTCTACATGGTGTTACATGGTGGTAGCTCTAACTGTCTACATGGTGTTACATGGTGGTAGCTCTAGAGTCTACATGGTGTTACATGGGGGAGCTCTAATATCTACATGGTGTTACCTGGGACAGGGTTGGTACATCACAGTGTTACGGAACACAGATCTTATACTTAAATTCTAATGTCGACAAAATAATATAATGGTTCATGTTTTCACTGTTAGTAAACAAACTTACAGATAACTGATTATTCTGAGTTGTATTAACTCTTAGTACCTCTTTTAGTGGCTTAATAGCTTCCCTATGATATAATGGCATTTACTCTTGATGTGAAAAATTATTTGACACAGGTTGGAGGGGAGGGGCTAAATGTATACTTGGTGCTACTGATGGGCGATGGGGGATCCAAAATTAGTAAGAAAAAAGTCGTTATGTGGTTTATGGATCACCCCAGATCATTTAATGATTTGATAAATGAAAATACACCTTTCCAAAGTCAAATGGTAAAATTAACCAACACATTTCTAAGAAGGGTTAATTATTGGGCCCAATACTGTGATCAAAATAATTCAAGCATCTAACCAGAACGGGTAGTAAGAAGCGGTGTTTTTTAAAAAAATGCAATATTCGTGCATTCGGCAGCCCAGTTCCTGGCTCAAGACTATTTTTTTTACGATGTGTTTTGTACTTGTTCATTTTGTAAGGTTTTCTCCTATATTGATTTAATAAGATCCCCAATTAATAATTATTATTATTACTTTTCAATAGTTCCACCTTATATTGTAGTAGTTTAGTTTTCTGAAATTAATTAATATGAGACATAATGGATTGAATTAAAAATTATTTTCATACTTTTTTTTTCAGGTGGAAATTTCCCAAATCCAGCACAAAAACAAGGTGAGTTCCACTGCTTGGTGATCATCTGCAAAATTAAAATGTACTTCATAAAAAAAAGACAGTTAAGACATGTACACTCTAAAATAATCCATTGTTTGTATGTCAATTATAAATACTGATCAAAATTTAATCCATTTAAGAGCTAAACTTTATTTAAAATCATCTCCCTCATTTACTTATAGGTTATTCGTTTCAAAAATCTTTAAATGCAATTTTTTTTTTAAGAATCCATAGTATGCCTACTTTATTATATGTTTACTGTAATTTATCTAATCTAAAATGCTTCAAAATATAGTTTCATAATTTTTTCACAAGAAAAATCAATGATAAAAAAATATAACTTGAATATAAAGTGTTTCAGATCAGTAATGAAAGCTCTAAAGAGTCATAGTTCGATCCAGATTGGTATCTAAAAGAATTTAATATAGTGTGTGTGTTTGTGCGTGTGTGTGTGTGTGCGCGCGCGCGCGTGAGCTATAAGTTTGTAAATTGCGGTCTCGCATTTATATATTTAGAAAAAAAATTTAAACTAATAATCGCGTGGTTTTTTTAGCATTGGTTTTACCGATACTTCTTTTCGCCCTTATGTTTGATTAAAGTTGGTAGTCCTGGTAAACTGTTTCCCTCCTTTACTCTTCAGGTGACTCCATATCTTGGAAAGACTCTCTACGGGGTTGTAATGAGGACCATTGTCAGGGGAAACATGGTCTACCAACATGACAAACCTTTCCCTCGTCCTCAGGGGAAACTGCTGATACCTCCACAACTGTAAGCCTAAGGCTGATCGGTGTAACGTTATTACCTCCACTGGCGCTACGAGCGACCATGAAACTATTCGTATACACACACAACAGACATGGGTCACAGCATCATTAACTCCACTAGCGCTACGAGCAACAGTGGAACTATTCATATATATACATAGCAGACATGGGTCACAGCATCACTCACTCCACTAGCGCTATGAGCAACAGTGAAACTATTCATTTTCATATATATATATATATATTTATATATACATACATATATATATATACATAACTATTTAGAAAACAATAATTTCATGATAAAACAAAGAAAATGTAGTTTCATAAAAAAAGAGTTTATTAAATGTACTTGAAATACATTGAGTACAACACTATAGTAATTAATATAAGATATATATTTTAATTACATGGGTATTGAAGTCATAAAGAGTCATAAAATATACTTAAAAATAGACTAAAAATACTTTTAAAATCCTTTTATACTAAGAAGGAAAATATTTAAATGAATAAATGCAAAATTTATAGTTATTTATAAATGAAATAAGTTGGTAACAGTGACATTTGTGAATGAATAGCTTTTGTCTTTAAAACAACTCATTGGGTATGGTGGCAATACTTATATATTTACGTTTATAAGGAAATGTAACTGTGTCAGTAAGTAGCACCGAGTAAAGTTTCACTTGTTAGGTTATAAAAGTTAGTTTATGGCAGTGATCATTTTATTGAAAAAGTAGGACGCAAGAAAAGCGCAGTGTTTTTGCATTTTTTATATCAAAACTTTTTTAGGTCAAAATAAATCAATTATTTTTCCAGTAGAAACATAGAATTTAATTTTCTTCACGAGGTGATATCAACAGTTGTTCAATATCTGTCAAGGGTGTCCTGGAATTTAATGACAACTTTTTCTGTTCATTTAAAAAGTTTTTCATTTAATGCCGATATGCTCATTACAGATATTCAACAACTTTTGATATCATCAAGGGAAAAAAAATTAAACTTTTTGTTTGTAATGAAGCAATATTTTATTTATTTTCGCCAAAAAGAAACGTGTTGTTATAAAAACTGCAAAAACATTGTCCTTTTTATCATATTCCCTACATCCCCACCTTAAGATTATATTTTTGTACTGTATTACATATTTAACATTCAATACACTTTCCTTATTTTTTATAAATATCCTGCTTATAGAAATATGAGATACCTATCTACTTTAATCGTTTCCTTTCAAGTTATTCTTATTTTTATGTTTTACTTTAAAAGTTAAGCCTTAAATATTCAATAACTTTACTGTTTCTTATTTGTTGTTCTGATAAGTCCAGTGTTGAAGAGAAACGAGAAGTATATAATTATGTATTATATGTCATGACCTGGATTATGAAACTTGCATTATATAGATAAACAATTTTGACATCTTTTTACCTATTGTAGTTAGGGAATATTATGCCTTGATGTAGGTACTGTACAAAACACTTAGACATTAATGTTGAAGGATAAGTCAATTTTTCATAAATTCAGAAAATTAACAGTTTTACAACTAGCAAGAATTTTTTTAAATATATTCTTAGATAAATTAATGTTATCAAGCTTATCTTGAAAATGAATGGGTATAATAAAGAGAATACATTTATTTTCCATCAAAGAGTAAAGTTGATAGATAATTTTATAACCTAGTTAATATTCTTGAACTCTTAACATGTTAATAGTCTCTTAACAATGTTAATAGTCTAAAAGCTCTGTTATTTCTGTAAGACTGTGAATACTAGAAACTGACGATATATAAGAACAAGTATTTACCTTTAATTAAATCATGTAAATATCCAGTTTATTGTTTAAATCATTTATTAAATTTATTGTTATTTAATTAAATACTGTGGAAAGAAAATTGATATGAAAAAATAATGCATTGTAAATTTTAAAAGTGCATAAATAACCTTTTATTCAATCAGAAAATGTGGAATTGATAATTGTGTTTTTATTATTAAAATTAGTAGTTAATAATACCTACTATTAAGGTGATATTTTGAACAGTTTTAACAAAAGCAAGAAATGCATATGTTTTATATATTTAAAAAAATATATTTTTACTCAAGTGGTGTGGTTTATGGGAGTAATATAAAATTTGAGTTGGAGTAAAGTTTTTAGTGGCATTGTTTGAATTTAAAAAAATTAAAACTAAAAAAAATTAGTTTTTGTAACTTTTAACTTTATCTTAAAAATTTTGATTGTAGCTAATCTGCTTCAATTTTAATATATTATTTAATTTCCTTTTTTGTTAGATAAAAAATATATAATTAGTACTGCTATATTAAATTTATTTTTGATAATGTTCATAATTTTAGTAAGGATTTTTACTCATTTTTGAAGTCAATTACTGTACAAAGCTAAAATGAAATATAACACAAAAAAAATTAGTTTTAAAATAGAAATATAAATACGTAATTGGGGTGATGAATATTAATGAGATATTAAAAAGTGAATAGCAATATAGATAATAAGTTATAATACTAATAAGGCTACTTGTATGAATGGTGGTTAGATTGTGAAATGCAAGGTTATTTAAGAAATTACTATATAATGATTAAATTTAAGTAATTATATAAATTTTCATTTGTAAAATGACAATAAAATTGGTAGAGCTATAACAGAAAATTGTTCATGTACAATCCTTAATATATATATTCAATATTTTTTCCTTTAATCTAAATTTAATCTTCCTTGACTTCAAAACATTAAATTTAGTCTAAAATCTGAATTTGTAAGACCACTTAATTAACTTACTATCAGAAGAAAAAATGTATCATTTGAGGAAATGTATATTAATGTTTATGGTAACTATAATATGTATCTATTACATAAATTTAAATATTTGCACTACAAATATTGTTCTATAATACCTCTGTTCGAATTATGCTCAATGTTTTAATCAAACTTGATACAAAGTTCATAATTCCTACTCACACATTTCTATTATTTTATGTAAATGTATTTTACTCTACTTAAATCTTTCGGTGGTTTTATTATAAAGTTATAAAAAATGATTTAGGAAAATAAGAATTATCTGCATAATTTAACACAATGAACCTGTGCGTACCATACAAAATTATAAATTATAAAAAAATAAACAAAGGCATCAATAAAGTTAGTTGAAAGCAGTCATTTAATATATTATTAAAATTGAGGAGGGGTAAAGCAATAAGAACTATT
Source organism: Timema bartmani (assembly GCA_902151455.1). NCBI lineage: Eukaryota > Metazoa > Arthropoda > Insecta > Phasmatodea > Timematidae > Timema > Timema bartmani. Next base: position 56,213 of record CABFWB010004415.1, read on the forward strand.
TAAAAAATGTACATAGCATTAGGAATGGCTGATTAATTGAAGAATTTTAAATGTTTGTTTATGTTAAAACCTCAACCCAATATTTATTTTCATGGGTGTGTAAATTTGGGGGTCAAGGGAGTCCATATATACGTAGTATACAAATTTAAATAAGATGTGCTGTTTTTGTTTTAATTTTAAGAGTACTGTTTATGTTATATGTCACTAGCCAAATACTATTGAATTGTTTTAATATTCGCCTACAAGATACATATTCTTTAAAACCTCCTCTTGTAAAACTAACTGTCAATATTTCAAATAAAATGAAGTTTTTTTTTTGTACCTCCAATATGGTAACGGAGTACAAAGATTACTTATTGGAATGAAACGAGTTGGCTGAATTTTGTTACTAGCTGTAAGGTTATATTTGAGAAACACACACATGTATTCCCTCCCCTGTCAATCCCCCAAAACCCCCTTTCACAACATATATATTGTTATATAAAAATAATATCGACATATAACATCAATTTTTTAGTGAAAACTTATCTTTCTAATTCTAATTTTGAATTAAAAATCAACAATTTATGAAAAGAAGTGTAAAATGGTCACACCCTTTAAATAGCTGGGCTCTTAGTTTTTTAAATACATCACTAATCCGATTATAAAATATTAATAAATGTAAATATTTATGTGCCTTTTAAGCATCGAAAGGACTTCAATTTGTGTTTAAAGCAAACAATTTTTTTTGTTACATTTTTTATATTTACTGGTATATCTTTAATAGGACAGTAAGAAATATATATATATATATATATACACACATACTCAGCAAACTTAATTTTATATTTATATAGAGGTATATATATATATTTAGCTTAGGTCTTAATTTTCTCCTAAACATTTATGTGTTTTACCAGCTAATATAACTAGCTGGTAGAAATATACAATAGTTTAGGTGCTGTAATATATTTTTTTTAAACTAGCTAAACACAATAAAGTTATAAATAGATTTTACAATAAGTGATTACATAAAAAAACACTATCTAAATATATTTGATCAATAATTACATTTAGGCATGGGAATTGAACGCAAGACTCTTGCACGAATACACTCTACCACTGAGCTAACCAGGTTAGTACAGTTCTCAAGGTCATTTGATAGCTCATATAATGTTCAAAATTTTTTCTCTCATTTCAATAATATTGTGAATATATCAATTTAAATGCAAACTAGATGAGAAAGCTAATCTCAAAATATATTGCAGCTATATTTAATGTTATCTTCATCTCCACTGGATTCAGATGAAAATGACGCAAATACTTCAGCAATATACCACATACACACACACACACACACATACACACACATATAGTAGGATTCTGGTAGGAAGGAGTTTTTAGAAAATACAATATTTTTTTTACAGTCAACGTTGGTCACATTTTATTTTATTTGTTGTATAATTTAATAATTATGAAAAGTAAGTCAGATTACTTTGCATATAGTCATATTAAAAATTGTTTTAGTAACTTTTATAACTTACTGTAGGATAGTTATGTTGTATGGTTGTGCTGGCAATATGTCTTCATGTGATCATGGTGTTCACATGATAAATCACTGATAGATAGATAGATATTTATAAATTGTAAGTGATCAGCAATGTGTGTATCAATTGAGAATTGTTTGTAAATGGTTTATAAGACCAATCTTCAATAAAATTGTAATTATCAAACCAGTGATATAATAGTTCAAATGTTAAAACCTAACATAATGTCAAAAAGTTAATTCCAATTTCAATCATACATTCATTCATACATACACACACGAATACATGATTCCAAACATACGTGAGACACTTACACAAGGCCCCAAAAGTCGTCTTATGACCAGTGAGTCCATCGTAAATGCTCATTAGGAGCTGTGAAATTTACACAAGTGTCTACAAGATGTCTCCTTTGATATGATATGAGGAATATGGATCCATAAATAACCATTACTCCCCCAACCATATGACGGAATTCAAACCGACCGAGTTAAGCACACTCAAGTGACTCGACACAGTTAGTAAACGTGCCAGCCCTGGAATAAAATAATTTTTTCACTGACAAAAGTTTAAAACTTGGTAATATTTGATCATTTTAGCGTTATTTGGTATTACCTTGAAACGTTACAAAGCTTTGTTTACGTGAAAGATATAATTTAATAGAAAATGGAGGGTTTTGAAAATTAGAGACGGATTAGTACTGAGCAGTTTCTAATGCTGGGTACACAGCCCTCAATTGTGCGAAATTGTTGGCACGGAATGTCAAATAGACGCCTGTGCAAAGAAAGGTACAGCGGGTGAGTTAATAAATAGTATTTTATTTGTATTGCTTTGTTTTTTTATGAGATATGAATTATTATTTTTTCATTGTTTAGGCATTTGATTTGTTTTCTGTAGTTACTTAATATTTCATTTATTTATCAGATCGTTTCAGATACATAGCTGGTAAAGTTTTGCTCTGAGACAACCTCGTAAGTCAAAAACGACAATGACGCCAATATTGAAAACCCTCATCTCTGCACACGTATGCTGTCCTTGCGTGAAGTGAGGTTTCAATCGAGGAGACAGTGTTCGCTGATGTCACAAAGCAGTCGCGGGACACTACAGCATCAGTCCGTATCTCAATCGAGCTGATAAATAAAATAAAATATTGGTCGCGAACCCTCGGCGGTAACCGCAGTAAATTTCATCCTGCCAATGAGGAGCTAGAGGGTGCCCTGCCCACTCATAGCAAAAGAGACACAGCGGCATACCATGATTTTGGTAATAAGTCCATTTTGGAAGGCCTTATTTGGTACAGACAGACAGGTGAGTGCATCTCGGAGAGTAGTTGGATGCATGTGGAATATTGCAAAGAAAGTAGTAGTATCGAAAGAGGCAAAGATGGCAGTATCTAAAAGTGTGTTAACGCCAACATTGTTGTATGGATGTGAAGCGTGTTTTTGTCAGGAGAAACACAAGAGGAAGATGAATAAGGTTTGAATGAGATATTTAAGAAATGTATGTGGAAAAACACATATGGACAGTCAGTAACGAATAGGTGCTGAAGGAGTGCGGTTTGAAAGGGAATACAACAGGTCAATGTGAAAGAAAAGTCTTACGTTGGTTTGGGCATGTTGAGAGGATGAGTGTGAATCCAGTGGCGAAGCAGATGTATGAAGGTAGAGTGTGTGGATCAAAAGGAATGAGTGGGTCAAGTAAGACGTGTCTGAGTGTTGTAGACGAATATATGAAAAAGATAAACATTAAGAGTTTTAAGAATTAAAGACTCAAGTGTATGGATGTTGTTGAAGTGAAGGTAATATACAAGGATAGGGAAGTCTGGAGAAAGTTAGTGAAGATGGATTAAGTACGGAGTTGCTATTTTTTTAGCTATATGCACATTTTCTTGCCTACCCTATAAGGGAACAGCATGATTAGATATGTATGTATATATGTGTATTTCATTCCAGAATCACACTGTATGGTAGTAATTTGGTTAC
>CABFWB010004416.1:0-24204 GCA_902151455.1 Timema bartmani
AAAGTAGATGATAAATGTGATGTTTAATTTTAAGCATTAGTTATTGTTACAACAAATAATAATATTTTAGATCCTTCATCCAAGAAAAATGATATTTAAATACATTCAAAAATGTATATGTTCAAGAAAAAATCCTAAGTACGCCTAAGTTAATATTTAAGTTTTACTTTACATTATAATTTAAGTTCCTCACGGTAACTATATAAACTATTCGTTAAAAGTTTGCTTAGTAGATTTGAAGTTATCTGCACACATATAATTGGAGGCTATAAATATTATGAACACACTAAACCAATATTAAGTCCGAAATAAATTATTTGCCCAGGGGCCAACAACAATAACTGGTACTAATAATCAAAGAATTAAATCCTACTAATTTGAGAGAAACCCAAGGTTAACACAAACTCAATATGCTCTCCTAACCTTTTGCAAAAACCAAGCTATATGTGCAAGATACCTTCAAAATAAAAATACATGTCCCTCAACAAGTCTCAAACATAACGAGACTATTTAAAGTTTTCATAAATTTCGGGAACTTACTTTGACAAAAGAATATTAATTTAAGAGCCTAAATGGCAAATAATAAGTGCATGTAAAACTTGGCATAGTGGCCTAACTCAATTAATATGACTAACAAAAATATATAATTAGCAGGACCCGGATTTTAATGACCTATAAATTGACGCAAAAAACTTTAAATAATGAATTTAAATTTGAAAAAAAGACCTAAAAATCTGAAGGAAATTCCATATCTATTACGAGTTATAAATTATAGCATGAAATAAACTGAAAATATTTTATAAAATTTAATCAATTATTTAAAAATACCATGGTAAAATTATTGATAGTCAAACAATAAAACACTTGGCAAACATATTTTAACTCTGTCCTTTACCTTCCATACATGTCTTCACAAACTAAAGCAATGTTTGCTGGATTGCTAGCACGTTTATTAATTCTAGGAGTAACAATTCTTAAATAAACAATGTGTTACTGTCAGCTAGTCATGTGATTTATCAAATGTGACATTTTTAGATAAAATATATTTCTAGGAATAAAAGTTTAAGATTCTTATTTCATTTTGCATCGCAGTAGATGACATGCACAAATTCTCAAAGAAAAATGAACGTTTATTGTCAGCCAACATGTTCTTATATTTTGAAAAGTGCCTTTCTACTTCTACTGAAGTGGGGGTTGCTTACTTGAAGCACACTAAAACACTTCTTCAATATCAGCAATGCAAAAATCTTTTTCTCTCAACACTCGAATGATGGAGCATAAAGTTTCATAGCTTGAGTTTATTTCAAGCACAAGTTTAACTGTGTCTGATACTAACTCTCCAATATCACCCTCCATATTTTCCTATTCACTTCTCGTTGTTTTTACCAAAGCTATAATGTTTTCGAGGCTCACACCTCTCTACTGAAGATGGGTAATGTTTGACGACCAAGAGCTTAAACATACCAGTTTTTCTTTAATTTTACTGTATGAAACAATTCTTAAGAGGCCTTAATAGCCCTAGCATCTTGTGTGCTAAGAGAATTACTATAGACCTGACAGTTTAAAGTGTCACAATAGTATGCACAGGAATCGATCCAAGTGGCCCACCGTGTGATGAATAGGCTGTGGCGGCAAGGAAACACCAGGAGCTAGTGATTTGAAGAATTGCTTATGCGATGGAGCTTTGACAAATACCTTCTTTGTGTGTGGCATTAGGGTGTCAACTTGGAGGAAGTTAGCCCTCACTTCCTCCGCTACCCTATGAAAAGTGTGAGTTGAGCAAGTCACATATATCATCTTCAAATAGAATGATTTAATTGCCTTGGCTGCTTTAACAATGCATAGCACCACGTCGGTCACGAAGAGTAGAACTTCGTCATGCCAAACACCCTTCGGCCATAGAATATCAAAACCGAAGAGTTCTGCCGAAGAGTTTAAATATTGTTGAGTGGCTTACGGACTTCAAAATTTCATTACTACGCAAACATATATCTCCTAGTTGGTCGTTTACCAAGGTGCCCACGACTACATTGGGAATATAACGTCCCTCTCTATCACTGGTTCCATTGATGAGGACGAAAATCTTCTATCAGTAGATTTGTTTTCTTATTTTTATCATTACTTCGTCGTAACACTGTGGTCTATAGTTTTTCCTCAGTGCTGACTCGTCTGGAATAGAATGACCTGTATACTGTACAAGGAAATCCTTTGTTTAACAATGCTCAGTTTCCTCATAGGAGTGTTCGCAGAAACCAGAACGTCACACAAATCTTGATAAACTGTTAACGATTTTTTTTTATTCGTGGATGCATTTTGTGCAAGTAATAGTTGAGATGTTTTATTTTCATTGATATTCTGCATACCATGGACATATTTGTTGTGACTGATATACTGTTGAGTGGTAAATATTTTATCTGATGCAAGCCAATTTCACTTCACATATTTTACAGAAAAATATTTCACTATCTGTAGAAAAAATATCCTCTCCGAATTCAATAATAATTGACCTCAAATAACTCGCTTTAGATGGTTCGGTTTTAGGCATTATAAACACACACAAAATATTGCAAAAGAATAAATAAAACACTAGATTAATTTTCAAACAATTTAACATTTTTATTTTAAAAATATGCTTAAAGCAGACTTATTAAATAAAATAGCAAGAAAATTACATAAAAATCCAAAATGGCAAAAAAAGACCAAAAAAGACCTATTTATACAACCAGGGAATCATTAACAGAGTTTATGTATTTATGAGCATTGTCTCTGATGAACCCAAAAAAAAAGATGACATTTCATCAAAACCCTGGCCCTGATAATAAGCAATCATTAAGTTTTAATTTGATTCATCCTAAACAAATCTTGTATTATAGTAAAGTTCATACTGAAGTATATCTCCATATTAGAGTCTTTATTTTCCTTCAAAGGCTATCAATCATCATAGGGAAAGTTTAGAAGTATATTTTAATTTTAGAATTTTTGAAAAACTATTCTCAAACAAGAAACATGAAAGTTCTAAGAGTTATTTCAACTTTAGAATCCTTGTCAAAACATTCTCCTTAAATATAACCAAATAACAAAGTGAAAGTTTAAGAGTTTATTTCCACATCAAAGTCTTTGGTGAAATAATCTCACTAAATATAATCTATCAAGAAAATGAAAGTTTAAGAGTCTATTTTCATGTTAAAGTCTTTGAAAAAAATATTAGATCCTATCAAGTCTTCCAACGAAGCATCTTAAAAGAAGTTGTTGCTAAAATTTTGAATAATATGTCCAAAAAGAATGTTGAAAAATATAAAGAATAGTCTAATAATTACTTTCAAGTCGAAACTGAATTTTGCTTACATTCTCTCAACGCTTCGTAGCTCGGCGCTACTCACCTAGTTCAAACCGAACAAGTTCCAAGAGTGCTCTTCACTTGGCCGAACAATACTTTATAATGCTATCCCCAGAGGGCGGTAGTTTAGGAATCACGTGTGGATAGCACATGCACTGGATGGATGACAAACATTAGAGAAGCTTCATAGACAATTCTCGAAGCTTCTCCATCTATCTCCATCTCTGTGGAACCTTTTCCCTGGTTCCGCCGATGCTAGCGCCTCCTAGTGGTGGGCCTTGGGAACGCAGTCACGAAGCTTAGTTTGCAGCTCAGAGTGTTGATGTGTGGATGTGTGGGACCGGTGATGTTGGGCGTGTTGAGTAGTTGGTCAAATAGGGCAACCATGGTGGGTATATGACGTTGCTATGTAGTCTATTCCTTTGGACTAAGAAACGACGGTATAGTTGTTGAATATCTGTCGAGGGTGATCTGGAATTTAATGACAACTTTTTCTCTTCACTCAAAAATTTTCTAAGCTAATGCCACTATGCTCATGACAGATATTCAACAACTGTTGATATCACCAAGTGAATAAAATTAAACTCTATGTTTCTACTGCGTACTAAACCAAAAGTCCCGGGTTCAATTGCTGTGTACAAGTGTCATTTTTCAATTTAAATAATATCATATATAGATGCAGCTACAACCATAGCTAGCAATTATAATAGCTAGGGTATTAAATTTTATCATAACCTGACTGTTAGAGGAAGGCTGGATCTAGGTTTCTAAACTTTTACTTTAATCTCCAAAGTGCAAATTTTCACGCAAAACGTTGAAAATAATGAACTAGTTTTTACTATTTTATACATTTAAAAAACTTAAAAATTAGAAAATTATTTTTTAATTCATCAGGAACATGTTGATAGCTTTCACCTACATTTTAGAATGAACAATATTTTAAAATAAACAGTTCTATAAATAAAGTGCAACGCCTCTTCGCTCTTTCGTGTGGTCCATATTGAGTTTTTTTTGATATTTTTTATTTTATTTGAGACACAACTTAAAAACCAAATTAAATTTAGAACAGACATAACACCCTGCCCCGGCCGTTAACTCATCAGTGATGCTAAAAAAAAAATTATTTAGTCTGTGCATGAAAGCTTTTTTTTTATAAATTTGATTTATCACTTTGGGTTTTCCGTCTTCCTCCAGGATGATAATTTCATCTTTCCTCTAAAAACATTCCTTAGCCTTACCCCTTAATTAGTTGACATCTCTCATGTTTAAGGAAACATAAAAAGTAGGTTCATTAAAAAAAATTAAAAAATTGAAAGTGCCCCTTAAAATGCTCAAACCCATTTCGATGGTTGATTGTGATTGGTCTAAGGCGTCATTCTCTTGCATTAGACTGGACTGCCGATGATGGGGATATTAAGGTTCAAATCCCGGTCAGTTATACTAAGGATGGTTTTCCCCTCTATGATTTTCCACTCTCCCTCCACGCAAATGTGGGTATACTTTCTCTAAAGTCAAACTTCCTCATCACTAACACATTAGAGTAAATAGTACATATGCGTACAACCCGAATGAGTAGTAAGACGTGGTGGATAAAATAAAAGATCAATGAAATTATGTCCCTCAAATAACACGTTTGAGAAACTGTTGTTTTTAATATTTTATAAAATAGTTTAAAACAGGTAAATATTGTTTAAAATAATCGAAATCATCCCTACTTTATGACTTCACCAGATGAAAGATAACTTTGTTTTAAAATTTCCCACATTATTTCTAGAATGTAATTAACATGAAATCACTTCAAACCCTCTCAGCCATTTCTCGAATGCTTTAATTAAGGTCGAGTCGTGTTGAGTCGAGTGGTACTTCAAACATTCACGACAGATCCTGTGGTTTATTTCCCCGGTGTATTTTTGGCGGGTCCCTTGATAAATCTCCTATATGCCACCCGCAAAGAACAAGTGTGAGGCAGGTTATCTACTCACGAAGGCGGTGTCAAGAGTCTGGGAGAACGATGATAAATAGAGGCCAGGAAATGTATCACCAACAACAACCCTTTTTTTTTAAAAAACCCAAAAGAAACACGAGTTTGTGTCGGTTGATAGCTTTCGTATTCTATTTCGGATTAAGTAACAGATTTGTAGACAAACATACACCTTTTTTTTTTAGGAAAGATGATTACATTTTAAGATTTTTTTTAAAAATTACCATCACGCCTTACTACCCATCTGGGCTACACTTATGTAATAATTACGCTAATGCGTCAGGCACGAATACGGTTAAAATTAGAGGACGATTACCCGCATTCATGTGGAGTGAGGGGAAAAAACCATTTAGGGAAAACGTCCCTCAATAGGCCTAAAACCGACCGGGATTTGAACCCTGATCTCCCCGTTATCGTCAGTCAAATCTATTGCAATAATGAATATTTATATCATTTGACCATAGAAATGGCTAAAAGGATTTATGATATTTTTAAGGTGGGATGGTAAGTTTTGTGAAAAGAAGGCAAGTTTATTTCTTCAGTTTTCGTATCAAACTAATATTTTCATCAAAATAAATCAAACATTGTTCCAGTAGAATCATAGAGTTTAATATTCTTCACATAGCTATATCAACAGTTGTTGAATATCTGTCATGAGCATAGCGGCGTTAGATGAGAAACTTTTTAAATAAAGAGAAGAAATTGTCATTAAATTCCATGACACCCTTGATAGATATTCAACAACTGTTGATATCACCAAGTGAAGAAAATTAAACTTTAATTTTTTTTAATGAAGCAATATTTTATTAATTGTGTCGGAAAAATTTGTTTGATATGAAATCTGAAAAAAACACTTCACTTTTCTCGCGTCCCCTACACTCCCACCTTAATCATCAAAGTTAGATTAGGTTTGCATTGATAAAACTGTTTTAAAATATAGCGCACAAAACCATGCAGCAAAAAGTAAATGTTAGGGCGGCGATAATTTGTTAACATTGGTATTTGTTTATTTCTGACCAGCTCTTCTAACTCACATGGACCTGGCGCGATTGGGGCTCGTCCCTAGAAAAGTTACTAGATCTTCTTTCACGTATTCATACGTCAAGTCATGTAATATGTAGCTATCACATTTGGTAGATATTACCAATATATATAAAATAGCAATAATAATAATATAGTAATATATCAATGTTGGCTTGAAAAAAAGTTTGTATTCTTTAAAAGATACTCTAAATGTATATACATACATAAGAAAATAAAGGTATGGATCTAACCTTTCTCAAACAAGGGAAACCTGCTTCGGTGGCCGCATGGTCTAAGGCGTTACTCTCGCAATATACTAAACTGCCGAAAACTGTAATATTGAGGTTCGAATCTCAGTCGGGTGTACTGAGGGTGGTTTTTCCAAATTGGTTTCCCACTTTCTCTCCACGTAAATGGGGGTACAATTGCTTTAAATATAGGCTTCCTCATCCTTAAAACCATTAGCGTAATTAGTACATAAGCGTAAAGCCCGAATGGGTAGTAAGAAGTGGTGCTAAAAAAAAAGGTGAAGTTCTTTTGTTGGGTGTTTGTCACCACGTTTCAGTAACCGTTCAAGCTGTACATATATGTGTTAGGGATGAGGGGAGGTTGAATTTAAAAGGATGTGTACCTAAATTTGTGTGAAGGGATGGTGGAAAACCATTTAGAAAAAATTCTCCCTCAATACACCCGACTGGGATTTAAACCCCAATCTCCCCGTCATCGGCAGTACAGTCTATTGCGAGAGTGACGCCTTAGACCATGTGACCACCGAAGCTGGTAAAGTTATTTTTTAACATATTCACAACAGAACACTCTAAGATAGTACTGAGGATTGTTTTTTTTATTGGTTTTGAACCTTGAGAGACGCCATTCTTGTCAGTAATCCCGCACGAGTGCATGACAGTAGGTGGCGCCCTTAAGACGGGAGGCTGTATTTCACTTCTGACATCACTTTAAGTCAAAGTGATGTTTACCTTTCTCCGCTTTGATGTCATTAACATGTTTGTACAGTAATTTTGACTGAGGACTAGGAAAGACTTTCCAGGTTTTAATTACTCGTCTCTTGAAGAACTTTGTCAACCCCCTCCCCATACCCCGTCTTGTCGACTATGTTTACAAGTGTGTCTTGGCTTCCCGGATATTTTACTCCCCCTCACAGCCTCTCTTAACCTCCTCTCCTAGCTAGGTTTGTTCGGTGCTGTTCAAAGCTGTTCAAAGCACGTGGAGGCTCGGACATGGTCACAATCGGAGGATAATGTAAGAATTTATTAGAACTGCACGAAATTTAATCTAGAACCTCGACATTTCTATTGAGGTGAAATAAATAATTTAAGATTAAAAGATTTTACTCACATTAAGAACTGCAAATACAAGTATATCATTTTAATATTGAATACGGTGGCCTGGTGGTCTAGGGGCAAGGTGTCAGACTTCTGTGTTGGGGGGTCTGAGGTTCAATCCTCGGTCCCGGCACAGATTTATCTGACTGCCAAACCCTTCCTTCACCTCTGACAAGACGTGTATTAATCACAACTTGTGANTGAATATCCCGCCTCGGTGGTCAAATGGTTTAAGGTGTCACTCTTGCAATAGACTAGACTGCTGATGATGTGGATATAGGGGTTCGAGTACCGGTTGGATTTACTGTACATATTTTCAACAAGTGTAAGATTAGTGACTACCAATAATTTATTCTAGTACTCATAGCTCTACCAGAATAATTACTACCTTTCATAATATCCAACAAGTGTTGATTCAACAATCGCAGTATATCTCCACTAACAACTATTTCCCCTGACTATCACTCTTCTAACGAATCTCACAGTGACATATCTCTCCTCTTGCTATCGGTCGTCAGGCAATGAATAAATTACAACACACTGTTTGACTCAAACAGAAGCTTAAAAGAATGTTCTCTCCGCACATTATGACAAAACATAGCTCTATGAATATTACCCGCCTCCCGCTACAAAGCAAATAATAAAATCGATTTATTTTCATCCAAACAGTTTTGTTAATTTGTTTTCTATTGCTAGTTTCTTAACCACAAAATGTACTGTACACGATTTACTGTAATATTGTTTTCCAATAAAAAAAATCATTATCTCCAAGAGCCACGACCCGAAATACTCTATTTTTTTTACACGACATCAAATCTACAAAGTGATTCTCTCAACTCATTGGCGGAGGGATAAAATAGAAATTTTATCCTTCCATTTTGACATTTTAAAAGAGAGAGAGGGAGCGTTAATAATAATGATTGTATGCTGCAGATAAATGTGTACTTTTAAAATGTATCTATGGCGTGTTGTTTTAAATCACAGGGGCCATAAAAAAAAAGTAATGTACAAACATTTGACACAAACAAATATTCACTTTTATTTAATGCTCAACTCTTTCGCGTGCATTGAACATTTTTGTCGTCGTTCGATACCGATTGTTTTTGCCACAATTATTTCAAATCCCCACCCACCCACTCATGTCACAAAAAATTAATTTTAATATTTATAAATTTAAATCTGATTCATTTAAACATAATATTATATCATCACGCGTTTTTTTTCGCTGCATCCCATTAGGGCTGTACCCAAATTAACTTATTACTTATGTATTGGGGATGAGAAAGGTTGAATTTAAAGGATGTGTATCCACATTCACGTGGAAGAAGAATGGAAAGCCATTTTAAGAAAAAAAACCACCCTCGGCACAACTGACAGGTATTCGAACACCGATCTCCCGGTCATCTGTAGTCCAGTATATTGCTATAGTGACGCCTATAGACCATGCGGCCACTGAAGTGGGCTAGCACGCGATTTATAGACTAGCTTAGACTAAGGCACAAACGTGGGTGGAGGGTGGTAGGAGTGAGGTGAACTAAGGATGGGCCCCCCGCACTCTGGTTGCCTCAACCTTGCTCTAAGAGAATGAGGGAGCATTTACCTCAAGCCACCCTACTCGTGCCTTCCCTTTAAAAACTTGAACGCTAAATATTTATTTATTTAAAAAATCCTATTTCACGTTTTATTACACATCCATGGTATCTTAATATATAAATTAAATTCAGTTTGGAGGAGAAGGTATAATTTAGATTAAATTCATCCTAATTATCTTTAATAGAGAGTGGAAAGTTATCAGAAACAAATTATCAATAAGCTCAGCTGGAACTTAAACCCCAGACAAAACGAGACTGACTCATTTTTCCACGTGTCCACCGGTACGGCTGGTAAAAATAATTAAAATTCAAACAAGTCACCATAAAATCTATTATCTTTATAAAAATACTCCCCCCCCTTCTTATCTTCACTAGTGGACTTGTTGATTACATGCCAGGCTTATCTAGTCTGGTTTTCTGCTGACGGGGAGATCGGGGTTAGAATCCCAGTCGGGTCTACTTAGGGTAATTTTTTTCCTTTGTGGTTTTTCACTCTCCTTACACTCAATTGTGGCTACATTTTCTTTATATATTTTACCTTCCTCATCCCTACCTCATAAAACATGGATGATTAGTAAGACGTGGGGGCTAGCAAAAAAATCTTCGAGGCATTACCCGGGGCTCAAACCAAGTTATTTAACAGTTGTTGCCAGTCTCCCTTACCCCTCAGATGTGGGATTAAAGTCTTGACAGATAATCAATAAATCAAAACATATATTTTATATTCTTTAAATTGTAAAACGATGCCTAGACATGGAAATCGAATCCGGGACCATACTTAGGCCTAAAAACTATATTAGCTTGCCTATTTAATCCATCACAATATCTTAACCCTGTTAATAAATTTCAAATAATCCCTCTTTCCTCCCATTATTCTCGTGTTGTTATCCTACATGAAATAGAACCCTGCCTCCTATTATATTTCGGGTATTTTCCCTCATTCCGTCCTCCCCCGTATGACATTGTTCGTAAAGAAAGTGAATACTTTCCCCTCTTTCATTCTCCCAATCTACTTTCTTTTGTTGACGAATTCCCGTGCTCTTTGATCAACAAGGGCAGTAGAAATGGCTGGGTCAACACGAACCAATTAGGGATTGTCCCGTCCTATTTTCTTCCTGACAGTCTTCCCCTACCCAACCACCCTTCCATCCCGTCATTTCTCTTCAGACCTCAGCGCTCCAAGTGGATCTTGTACAAGACAAAGTAAAAAAAAAACCATAAACAAAACTAAATCCCCCTCCTGTCCTTAGGGTATAACAGAAAACAGTTGCAGCTGATCAAGTTGTCGACTAACTAGCCTGATTTATAAGATGAAGGGTTGTGGGTTCGAATGTTGGCTTGAGGTAGGTAATATGAAGGTTGCGAACGACAGGGATAGCTGAGCGGCTGGTACACCTGACTCTGATCTGTAATTATTTTAACGTGTCTTTGCTCGGATAGAATGTCCCATTTTGTGCCGCCGATAAAATCGGTAAACTTTATAATTCCCTGCAAAAAAAAAATTTTGGTCAAAATAAATCAAATATTGCTCCAGCAGAAACATAGAGTTTAATTTTCTTCACACGGTGATATCAACAGTTGTTGAATATATATGCTGAACATAACGGCAGTAGAAGAGAAACTTTTTAAATGAAGAGAAAAAGTTGTCATTAAATTCCAGGTCAACCTTGACAGATATTCAACAAATGTTGATATAACCATGTGAAGAAAATTAAACTTTATGTTTCTACTGGAGCAATATTTGATTTATTTTGACAAAAAAAGTTTCCCTTCAAAACCTGCAAAAACACTCGCATTCCCTATATTTTTAATAAATTAACTATAATGTTGTGTTTCGAGAGGTAATTAATGTTGCCGTGTATTTCAAACTGTAAACGAGCTCATTCGTTATGTTTATTTACATGATATACCAGGATTTGAACCTGTTTGTCCTTGGATTTATTTTCTCTTGGGTTGGCAATCCTAATGGATCCCACACTCTAAATGCTGAGAACCATTACCCTCTTCCCGCCCCCGCTAGAGTTAACAGACTTGCCAACCGAAACAAATTGAATTTGATAGTTGGTTGGTCGGATAGAAAACCAAGAGAGAGAGGGGCGGGGTTCATGAAGGGACTGGCTAAAATTTGAATTACATGTTTATCTGGACTTGGTAGCAGCACAGGAGAGGGGAGAGAGAGGGGTATTTATTTTCTTTCTTGATTATTTATATAACACTCAACCACAATGGTGCCGAGCTTAGAAACACAACGCGAGAGAGAGAGAGAGGTTTTGTTTGTTGCGTGCTGTTTCTGTAATTAGTTCACGCGAGCGGAAACAATGTTTGGAATTTTTTAATTACCAAAACAAGAAAAGACTAAAAAAAAAGTAAAGAGGTACTCTAATAAAAAAAATCATATAATTGTCCGTAATATTTTTAATTTGTATATTCAGCTCCAGTATTACTAATGAATTAATTTAAAACGGTAGGGATTCGGAGGGTGGCTTGAAGGAAAAGAGTTCGTACTAGTCTTGAGAGAGGATGGGAGAACCAAAGTTATAAACCACGTATAGGAAGTCAAACTACCCCTCTTTCTCGATGAACCCGGCAGAGATTAGAACCTGGATCGCTCAACCCAGTCTACTGTAGGTCTGAAGCCTTGAACTGTGTAGTCATATAGTTACTATTGTTCACTTTGTCACTAAGGGAGAAGTCCATTTCTCAATAATTTATCCACCCTAACGCAGGTGCACTTCTTCTAGGCTGCCCTCCTCATTATTACGTAGCTGAATGCGTTAGTAGCCGTTGGGTTAAAAATTTACAATTATTTTTATTTATTGTATCACCGCGTCTTATTACCCGTTTGAGCTATCAGATAATTTAATTAAAATAATGTGGTAGGTATGAGTAGGGTATAAATCAGACGAATATGTACCCGCATTTGGATAAAAAGGTGCGTGGGAAACATTAAGAAAAAATATCCCGAGTAAAACCGAACTGGATTCGAACTCCGATATCTTTATCACCGGCAAAAAAGACTAGAAAATCTTGACTTTAATGTAAGCGTTCCCGCCAAAGCAGGTTGGATTCCTGATAAATTTATATTGTACATACCTTTTTTAATTAAAAAGAAAGCTTCATGTTTCTCTTCAGATATGTTTGGGCTCAAAGGGCTGACCTCTACGAATCATCACAACTTTTCTTGCACGTGTAGCGAACCCAAAACCAAGTTGAGTTACTGTGGATGTTTCTTCGATATAAACCCACGAGATACATTCATGAGTGGAGCGTTCAGAAGTGTTTCTCTCCTTCTATTTCTCCTCAACTTAAAATTACCCCCCTTTTATCCCACTTTCTCTCGTAAAAAGAACCTCACAACTCTCTGAAACAACTTCTCCAAGCTACAACTAGGCGCATGTCATTGCCTGGGTATCCAATTAACCTCCCTCCCAATAACTTGCCAACAACTCTGTTCGTTAACCTGGTTGTTTCGCCAAACCGT
This sequence comes from Timema bartmani, assembly GCA_902151455.1. Classification (NCBI taxonomy): domain Eukaryota; kingdom Metazoa; phylum Arthropoda; class Insecta; order Phasmatodea; family Timematidae; genus Timema; species Timema bartmani. The sequence goes on from CABFWB010004416.1 coordinate 12,758, forward strand.
GAAAATAAGGTTGGGGGGTAGGGGTGTCAGAGCCCCCTCCATCCCCCCACTGCATTCACAAAGTTTTAGTTTTCCTTTTCCTACGCTTTCGCGCGCCAGAAAAGGTTCTTTTGTTAAAGGATCTCGCCGGGGAATCTCTATCAAGGCGGCTTGTTTCAGACAGGGCGCTTTTCAGAAGCGCATTCACCCATTCAGCCTTCCCCCTCCCCCCCCTATTCCCATCTCCTCTCCTCGGAGTAGGTACCAACGTTTTCTCTATCCACTACCATTTTCATGATTAAGCTGGTATAATCACGTTAAGTATCTTTGACCCTTGCTTTCTGCTATTGGAATAATCGGGGCTTTGAACCTACTTAAAGGTTACTCAGAATCGAAAGCGAGTTACACTACATTTTGTTTTGTAAGTACTTTATCCAAAAAAGGAAAAAAAAAATGTTTTACAAAAAAAAACTGCAAATATACATTTCACTTTTCCACAGAAAGAACCAAATCTCACATATAGAAAAATTAATAGATCAACTTTCACGTATTCATACGTCAAGTCATGTGATCTGCAGTGGTCACTTTTGATATATATTACCAATACCTATAAAATTACATTAATAATATTGTAAATTTTTTATCAATGTTGACCGTAAAAAATTATGTTTGTATTTTCTAAAAGGCTCTCCCTATGAAAATTGGACTATACACTACCAATATATTTTATTTAAGGTGGGGCTGTAGGGGACGTGAGATAAAATTACTATTTTCTGGCAGCTTTTATATTAAAACTTTTTTTTTGCCAAAATAAATAAAATATTGCTCAAGTAGAAACAGAGTTGAATCGCCTTCACATGGCGGTGATATCAACAGTTGTTGAATATCTTTCTTTGAGAATAGCGGCATTAGATGAGAAACTTTTTAAATTAAGAGAAAAAGTTGTCACTAAATTCCAGGACATCCTTGACAGATATTCAACAAATGTTGATATCACCGCCGTGTGAAGGAGATTAAACTTAATGTTTCCACTGGAGAACTATTTTATTTATTTTGGCAAAAAAAAAAAAAAAGATTTGCTATAAAAACTGCAAAAATATTTACTTTTTATCAAGTCCCCTACACTCCTACTTTAGTAACATTTGCTGTTTAAAATATTTATCTAAAAAATTAAATAAAATGGTGGTTTGTGCTTGTGCCGTTAGTAGCGCTATGTTAGGGTTGATTACATGCTGAGATTCATTGGGAATTGATCTTATGATCCCTGACCTTTCTGGAAATGTAAATAAAATATATTTTGAATTTTTTTACGGGTCACACAAATACCATCTCATTAAGATTCTCATTAAAATAACAGCATAAATTATTATGAAGGACTTTCGTGTGTATATTAGTAATTTGCGTACTCATCAATAATTAATTAAAAATGCAACACAATTTAAATGAATCCGACACTTAACTTGTATCTCAGAACACTCTACGCAGCGTAAGAAATAGAGAGACCCGCTCGCATGAATATTTTTAGTGCTCTGAATAATTAATTAACATGACGTGAATTCATTATCAAAACTAGCCCATCATTGTTTGTAAAAGTAAAATATTCGCTTTGACAATCATCCTTCTCTGTGTGCTTTGTTGAATGCATTTGTAACAATCCTTATTTTTTGCAGTTCATTATTATCACTATCAAGTTTCGTTTAGTTTATCTCTTTTTTTAAAAAACAGTCAGATTTTATAAAAAAATATATAAACCCTTTGAAACTTATCGGCTTGGATAAAACCACTCCACACACCATGAGTGAGGCTTAAATTTACACGTACCGTTGATCGAATGGTCTGAGGCGTCACTCTCTTGTTGGACTGGATTGTAAGAGATGGGGTTCGGGTGTACTGAGTGGTTTTTTATTTCTAAATGGTTCTTGAGTCTTCCTCTACGCAAATGCGGATACATTCTCTTTAAGTTCTACGTTTTCATCCTTAGCCCGTTAATGGGGCTGGAGAAAAAAAAAAGTTATATGACTCAACTAATTTAAGGTGGGTTCCTCGGTCAGCGAGAAAATATTAATCGCTGCCAGGTCACACGGCTTAAAATATAATGGTTTGTGGCCTTTTTTTGGAACTACTTATTTATGATGACTAAGCTTATACTCCCTTGCTCCCTTCACCTACAACGCTTTGTAATGTCAATAAGAAAGAAAGGAAAAGAAAACTCAAATCGTCTTATCTCGAGGTAAAGAGGAAAGCTCGCTACTAGTTCTATTAACAAGTCACTGTATTTGTTAGAGGAAAGCTACCTCTAGAGCCTTTTTTCATAAAGCCTGGTCTCATATCTCCGTGAATATGATTAAAAAGTCTTTGAAAATGAGATTATGTCACATTTTCACACATTTGTTTTAGTTAGTAAAACTCAAAATATAGGGTTGTTGTTAAGGAAATATAGACCCCTGTTGTAATCTTTCTATACAAATGTGTTTTTTAAGATAGTTAGGTCCGTATATGACGATTTCAGTGAAGTATATGTATTGATTAGTGAAAAATAAATTCATATCTTAGAGTTGTAACGATTTTTGAATTACGACAGTGCTCTGGAACCTATCCAGTCCTAAGTGCAAGGTATATCTGTATTAGATTCTAGGATGTCTGATATGAATAGTAAAAGCTCGGTAAGAAGAAACTTTTAGAAAGTACAGTACACCTATATTTTTTGTGGATAGCAATGTTAGTATGTTACTTTATTATTAGTATTGTTTTATATATATTAATACTACATTAGTTATTACTCTTTCACAGTGATGAATTAACGGTCGGGGTTGGATGTTGTGTCTGTTATAGATTTAAGTTAGTTTATAAGTCGTGTGCTGATATAATCAGTCGGTTCAGAAAGTGAACGTAAAATTCCTCGAACAAATGAAAATGAAAAAAATAAATAATACATTACAAAAGTGACAGCTAAATAAAACATGACTTGACGTATGAATACGATAGATATATTTTTTAAAAATTATCGTATGACATATATGTCTGGGAGTGATGTGATATTACATCCAGATTAGGTCGCCTGATGTGTAGACTATTAGCCGCTCTGGTGGCACAAAGCGTTGTCCAGGGTACACCACAGGAGGTTGTCTACATGTCGTGTCGTACCCGTAATGAGATAATGTGATGATAGTTATTATGAACCTGATCTAGGGGTAAGGTTTCAGACCTCTGTGCTGAGGGTCCGGGGTTCAATCCCCGGTCCCGGCACAGATTTATCTGATTGCCAAACCCTTCCTTCACCTCTGACAAGACGTGTATTAATCACAACTTGTGAATGTGTGGAATGCCAAGCCTCCACCGTGGTTCGGATTCCACGTTAAACTGTAGGTCCTCCATTTCATCTCACAATCACCCTAACATTACACATTAGCGTAAGTGCGTACAACCCGAACGGTAGTAAGACGCGGTACTACTACTACTACTAATAATAATAAAAATAATAATAATAGTTATTATGATGTTGTGGAGCCGGGGTGAGTCTTAACATAACTCTAGCCTAGTTTACCAAACCCTGGTGACCATTGGGCGCATCCCCCTGGAATAAATACCCAAGGCACTAACCGGGAATCGAACCCGGGACCCCAAGACTCGTAGCCAGATGCACTAACCACTACATCACGAGGCCGGTTAGTGACTTTATTAACTGTAAGATAAGGTTAGTAGGTGGCGAGATCAAAGCTAGAACGTTTAAAAATAATATTGTGAATTATTTCATAGCTATAGAAACTATATTTATAGAATCTTTTCATGGCTATAGAAACTATAGTTAGACAATAAAACCTCTACATAGCTATAGAAAGAACCTTATATAAAGGTTACAAAAGTTATGTAAACTACATTAATATACATTCATACGTCAAGTCATGTGATCTTCAGTTGTCGATTTCGATTAATATTATCAATACCTTTAAAATAGCAATATAGTAAAATTTTATCAATATTGAACGTAAAATGGATGTTTGTATTATCTAAAAAGTCCTCTCCTACTATGATGGTGCTACGATGATGTATCTACGGACCTGTTAAAACTAGCTAATAATAAATCATACGTGCTAGAATTATCTGGCAGAAGCCACAGTCCAGTGGCGGAACGAGGAATGTTGCCAAGAGTTTGTTAAAACTGTACCTGTTGATTTCTCCCCCTTCCCTCTCTCAGTTCCCATTCGACCAACCACGTGCTGTATGCAGCCTCACATGGTGATGTGCCGTATTCTCATTGGTTGATATAGTCAATTCGTCAAAGGAGTGATTCTGACAGCTAGTAAAAGTTACCAGATATACTCTCACATATCCATTCACCTAGCCACATGATCTGCAAGACCATAATATAATGAGGGGTTGTTACTTTTGGCAGTCAAAACGTTCACATCATACAATTTTGTATATAATTATGTTTTTTAACAGTTTCTACACCTTCTGCTGGATGTCGGTTTACTACCACTCCTATGGCGAATTGGCACTACTTAATTTGTAGCTCTACCGATTCAAATGGGTCGATTAGAGGTTCTTACAACTATTACGTATCCAGGTGTTAGGGCTGCCTGCACAGTTAGGCTTAATATCCAGTTGTAACAAGCTACAAGTAACGGAACAGTTTAATGGTGTGACACTTAGCCTCCAGCGCATTTGAACTCATACTTCCGTCTTATAGAAGGGGATATATATATATAAGAAGTCTAGTTACTCACCGTCTTATAGAAGGGGATATATATATATATAATATATAATATATAATATATATATATAAATATATATATTATAAATATAAAAGACTTCTATAAGACGGTTAGCAACTAGACTTCTTATATATATATGTAAAATATATATATAAGAAGTCTAGTTACTAACCGTCTTATAGAAGTCTTTTATATATATATACCCAGAGCTGCCATATTTAACTGATTTATTTCTCATAAATTTAGAGGAGAGGCTAGTAGGCGACTTAGGAGCCATTACAAACTTTCGATATGGCCAAGGCATATTAATATGAAAGTTTGCGGGTTAACATGGTTACCTATTTTGGGGTTATCTCTTATCATTGAGTTATGAATATTAAAAGCTTAGTGCTAGTTTTGTTTGGCCTCTTTGGATCTATGGGTTAATATACTTAAGTAGGGTTGGGTCGCCGATATCGGTAGTGTTTGGCCCTGATTAATATTCTTGTATTCTTATTGCATTGTTGGCCATATCCAAAGTTCATTTTGTGCTTATCCCAACTGTTGGTTGGCTTCACCGTGAGAGAGTACGTGTGGCAGTCTGCGTGAGGTGGCTGACCTTCATGAGAAACGACTCTTATCTTTCTACTCAATTCGACTATGTTTTGTACGTTTGCCATACTCATGCTCTCATTGTTATTGAATAAAACTAATTTATTCTCGTTACCTTCATGCCTATTATTTCTCACGGGGGCGTTACACAGTGTCGTGTCGTGGATTGTTACCAGGGTAAGTAGAGTTAGTTTAAACTGTACCTGTGAATTGTTCTCACCACTCAGTATAACACTCTTTGACAGTGTCGTGTCGTGGAGTGTTACCAGGGTAAGCAGAGTTAGTTTAAACTGTACCTGTGGTATGTTCTCATCCCTCAGTATAACATTCATTGACAGTGTCGTGTCTTTGAGTGTCGCCAGGGTAAGCAGAGCTTGTACCTGTAATATATTCTCCCTTATTACTAATCCCCAGTTGACCATTCATACATAGAGTCAGGTTCATATACGAAACTAGCCCATTTAATTCTGGTCTAGTTTGATGTATTGTGTTTGGTATCGAACAGCACTAAGTCCGACTATGAAACTGGCCCCATGCACGAGTAGTCAAATGGGAACAGTATAAAGGGAGAATATTTTACAAGTACAAGCTCTGCTTACTTTTGTAACACTACTCCCCATGCTAGTGGTATTAATATCTTAGGTTGAGCTAACTTGTAAGCTGTGTAGTGATGTTAAAAAAAAGTCCAAGTTAATTATATAAATAAAAATACAAGCTCAACTTGATCGGTACTTCCCGTGTGAGGACTACACTATAGGGACAGGTCCAGTTTGGGCCCACCTCGCATGAGGGCAGCACTATACTCTCTGCCCATAATAGAGGATGTTGCTTGGTTAGGGAATCATTTGGGCCAAACATTGAGCCCGGTTTATTCAACAACTCACAAGTCCCCAAGACCCACTCACAGATATTCGATTAGATGAAAAGACGCAAACGCAACACACAATCCTTACCGAATAGGACATTAGGAAGGAAAGGATTCGTTCGTCGTTTTTATCTGTTCAACCGCAACCTCCTCCTGTAGCTCTTCACCCCCTGCTTGAGAACCTTTCTTACTTCTTTTTATTCTACCCCTATACCACACACAATTTCATGGGGGATGGGGGTGAATTTAATGCTCCACTGAGGTCTTATACTCTGATTTTGTTGTTTGAATGAAGTTTTATTGCTCACTTTTCAAGAAAGCACTGAAATAAGTTGAGACTCCGGTACTGATCTCACAGACATGACTAGTGACATAAAATAGTCTAAGGCGTCACTCTTACAATAGACCGGATTTCCGTTGATGGGGATACCCGGTTTCTAATTCAGGCCGGCTGCACTGAGGATGGTTAATCCTAAGTGTTTTAACCATCCTCCCTCTTTTCAAATGTATGCGCATTTACTCTAAATCATATCATCCTGATTAATACGGCCATGGGTGTAAATATGCTTGGAGGGTTACTAAGTTGAGTTTTACGTAAAAAAAAAAGCACACAAAAATGTATTTATTTATTTATTTATTTATTTATTTATTTACACTACTTATCCTATTCCTAGCATGTAGCTTGGGACCTAGATCTACATCTTGAATCAACATTACCTCTTTTAGCTATTTTTAAAAAAATACAATAATACATTTAGAATAAGCACCTAAATCTAAAAGTCCTATTTGTCTTTCTTTCCTGCACCTAGCATACTGGATGGTCCACCCCGGGTATAATACGCCCCCGGTACCTTGCCCCACTGGGTGTCCCACTGCACTCTGGATCTAATAGTCCTCAGATCGGCTAGAGCCCCAGCGGGGGCGGGCACCCCCCTCTCCACCACCTGGGGAGGCGCCCTACTGGAGATTTCTCTCCACTTACTACCCAAAATATCACTACCTATGGACTTACAACTAACTTAACCCAAGGATTTATAAAATTGCTTAATGCTAACTTATCTTAAAAACAAGTCCTTCTTATAATTGGCTGCAGGGTCTTTCGGTTGCTTTCACCGATCGATTTTCTGAACTGAGAGCAGCCATCCAATGGATCGGTGGACAGACCAGATGCCCGACAGCTCCAGCCCAGCATCACACACTTATCAGTAAGTGGGATGGACCCTATGAGTGAGGGGTTGATTCTCCCGTCTGAAGATGTTGTTCTCTTGTACTCCCTAGCTGGTATAGACCCTATGAGTGAGGGGTTGATTCTCCCGTCTGAATATGTTGTTCTCTTGTACTCCCTAGCTGGTATTAAGGTGCCCTCCAGTTCATCGGCAGTTCACACTACTGGAATCCAAAGAGCACTCCTTCCCTCAGATAGGCTCAGGTTTGCCTGGAGATACCCACCACATTCTACCCTGTCAGTCGATAATCCAGTTTGTATCTGTCACACCTATTGACTTAGTCAAGCCGTACCGTTATGTGTCATCCATATCTGTTGTAACGTCACTGTCTACTGTCATGTCACTGTCGCTCTCCGTCCTGTACCCTTGTCTTAAGTTGACCAGTCTATTTTGTCTTCTATTTTTCATTGCAGTTAAGTAATTATCTCTTTCGTACTTAGACACATTATCCGCGATTGCCTCCAGGAGACTCCATCAGTCCACGTCACGCAGTATGTGATAAACCGTGCTCGCTTGCAACGGTATCTGTGGGTTCATTCTATATTCCCAAGTCTCAATACACTCCAGCACGACGTGTTCCGGCGTCGCCTCCCTACCACAATCGCAAATTCCTGTATCCGTCAGTTGTCTAGCGAAGAGAGCGACCTTATATGGACCGTGCCCAGAAATAAAATGTACTAAACCTGGAGAGGGCTGAAGGTACTCCATTCCCAACCGTTCAGCAACGCTTGGAAATATCTTATGCGTTCTTCTACCTGTTTTTTTTTCCGCTCCCACTCATCTTGCTACTTCTCTTAAAGATATTTCCTGACCTGAAGTCCCGTTGTTATCCCTGCTCTAGTAAGATTAGCCACTTTCTCCATATCCCCCTTCCTTATCCCATACAATGCCGTTCTCCTCCTCACCTCTAGTCCAAGGGCCAGATACCTAAGGCTATAAAAAAGCATATGTGGCAAGAGTCTTGTAAGCTCCAGATAGCCTCAAAAGTGCACTTCTCTGAAGGCTTCTTATTTTCCTTCTGATGCTTACCTTTCTGAGCCTATGAGCCCACGCGCCAGCTCCATAACCCACAATGAAGACCAACATAGCCTGGTGATACAATCTGATCAGCCTCATAGACAGTTTAAATCTGCCATGCCCTATGCTGATGATCTTATTCATAGCTCTCAAAGCTTTTCCACATGCGCTCTCCACGTGCGTCATGAAGTCGCGCCTCTCATCCAGCATCACGCCCAGGTATCTGGTATCCTTGCTTCGCCTTATCCTCTGTCCGTCAATTTTAACCCTCGGGTTTCTCTTGAGTACCTACCTGAATAGCACTTAAGTTGTCTTTGCAGGAGCTAAACTCAGTTTTACCTTTTCACACCAAGCGTTCAGCCCAGTAAGAACTGCATCACTCTTGGCTTCTAATTCTCTTCTAGATGTTGCTTCAATTATTATGAGTATATCGTCCGCAAAGGCAACCACCCTTACCGTTTCAGGGAGTGACTCAATCTCCACTAAGCCAGGCTCGAGTGCTACGTCCCAAAAGATCGCCTCACAGACCGACCTCTAAGGACATCCTTTCGTAAGTTTTTTGCTTACTGTCATTCCTGGACATCTCAGGTTCGCGTATCTTCCCCTACAGTAGTCCATAAGATTTCTATAGAGGTTCCCCGGACATCTAATTTCTCTCAGCCTCCCGAATAGCGCCGGCCACCACAAGTTGTCAAACGCTCCCGAAATGTCCACGAATATCCCCATTACGTATTTATCTCCAGACATATCTACAAGATTCATGGCCTCACAGCTAGCGTCCTCCGTATACCTGCCCCTCCTGAAACCGTACTGCTGTTGATGCATCCTCACAGCCTCTATATTTTTTGCAATCTATTGCACAGGATCTTTTCTTGCAATTTCCCACATACATTTAAGAGACATATCGGTCTGTACAATTTCGGGAGTTGAGGATCCTTATCATCCCCCTTACTCAGAATATTTACCTCACTTTGCTTCCATATGTTTGGTACGGGGCCCTGAGCCACTCATTCATCAAGCTAATTAAGAAGGGTGCTACCTGCTCGTTGATTTGTTGAAGGACCTCCACTCTGATCCCATCTGGTCCAGGTACTTTCTTCTTTTTCATTTCAGCCACAAGTCTTATGACCTCATCCTGGGTTACTGGATCTGTCACCTCATAATTGTCGTAATTACTCGTCATGTCCTGTCTAGCTATCACTTGTCCTTCGTCGTCTTCTCCGTCTTCGTCTGGAAGTAGGGTATCTATCAGCAGCCTCACTGATTCTTCCCAGTTTGATGTAAATCCTCCCCCCAGCTTCCTTATCATCGAGATAGTTGTTGGAGGCCTTACCGTTCCTGTAGCTATCTGGAATGGTATTCCCCATGGATTACTTCTCAGTTCCTCCTGCACATATCGCTCCCAGCTTTCTCTCTCTACCGTCACCAGGGTGGATTCAAACTCTTCTTTTTTCCGTCTATACCCATTGAGGAGAAGTCCACGACTATCAGGATCTATAGACCTCTGATATCTCCTTCGTGCTACCCTCATCTCCTTTCGGAGTCTACCAAGTCGTTCGTTCCATGGTACGATTCTTTATATTCAATGTATCCTTCACCATTGGGATGGATGCCCTCATAGCTCTCTGAACTGACCTGGTAAACTCCTTGGCGGTGATATTGACATTTCCTCTTACTGCACTCATTGGTGACTTCCCAGATACCACTATTCTCGCATTCACTAGCATCTGTGGTATCTTCCCACCTCTGGTACTATAAGGTTCCTGCAGACAGACAATGTCTAGCTGCAGGTCCTCCGCCACCTTCCTGATCTCATCCATTACCATCGCACTCCGCATAGCATTCAACTGCCCAATCTTTAATTTTTCAACTAAAGCTATTATGGGTTATGCGTAAAAACATAACATTTGGGCCAAGCTGCCTTCGAGTCAAACGCTATGCGACCGTTTGCTTTTAAAAAATGCCGGTAAAGCTCCTCTACATCGAACTTTTCGTCCCTTCTTTCAAATACCTTATGAATATTTTCCGGTAGTTGTCCCACCTCCTACAAAAAATGTATTATTAAAACTTAAAACTATATATGCCCAATTTTCTATGAATATTTAGTTTTTTCTAATGTTTTATACTTTTTAATATAATAAAGAGCTGTATTCGTGAGACTTAAGAATATCATATAAATTGACTTTTCATGTTCCCCTAATACCCACAGAATGTATCTGAAAATTCTGTCTCTATTTTTTAATTATTATCATTACTCGGTAGAACACCCATTGGCAGTGTCGTATAGTGGAGTGTTACCAGGGTAAGCAGAGTTAGTTTAAACTGTACCTGTGAATTGTTCTCATCACTCAGTAGAACAATCATCGTCAGTGTCATGTCGTGGAGTATTGCCAGGGTATAATTCATTCACGATAGGTCTTTACCTGGATGACAGTTCAAAAATCATATGTTTAGGTTTTAGGTTACCAACACTTGTAAAAGAACACTGTTTTTTTTATGAATGTTAAGTTTTTTAATTACATGTTATATTTTACATTTAAAATAACTTAAACTTAAGTTTTCTCACATTATTTCATAACTTTTAACAATTTCTTTTTACCCAATCCGAAACAATATTTTAAACATATATTAAAAGTACCTATTCTTTGTTTTGGAATGTTATCTATGATGTGTAATATAGTGCATGCATTAATACCTTTTAATAAAGGCATCGTATTTACTTGGTAAAGATAAAATATTTGTAATTTATTTTATACATGATTAACTATTTTATTATTAATTTATTGTTTTTAGAAATATTTAACTGAATAAAATATAATCGTCTGCTGCGAGGATACACCATTTTAAACAACTTGTCCGCGTCATCATCAACCACATGGCTAATATTCGTTGGTCGCCATTTTAAAGCCATATTTGTTAGACCTTTTGTGAAAGTGCTCGGAATAATAATTATTTTAACTTGAATAGAAGGATAAATAAGCTTTGTGGACGACCTCAAATAAATATTAAGACTTTGTTTAATTTAAATATATTTCATAGAATTTATTACTGTGC
>CABFWB010004416.1:24869-37563 GCA_902151455.1 Timema bartmani
TAAGCAGAGTTAGTTTAAACTGTACCTGTGAATTGTTCTCATCACTCAGTAGAACACTCATTGACAGTGTCGTGTCGTGGATGTGTTGCCAGGGTAAGCAGAGTTAGTTTAAACTGTACCTGTGAATTGTTTTCATCACTCAGTAGAACACTCATTGTCAGTGTCGTGTAGTGGTGTGTTGCCAGGGTAAGCAGAGTTAGTTTAAACTTTACCTGTGAATACGCATTGACCAGGTAACAATGGACATACATTCCCGTGTGATGAGTGTAGAGCAGAGCTTATGTAAGATTGTTCAAATGGTTACAGGTTAAGGAAGAATATATCACAGGTACAATTTTAATTACCTCCGTTGACCCAAGAAATAATCTAAGCCAAGACACCATAAACAATTTTTGCTTACCCATAGTTTTAGAAAAAGATATTTGAAACTTATTTTATGCTATTTAGTATCCACTTGCTTGGTGTGAAAATCTCTCTCTCTCTCTCTCTCTCTCTGACACGCAATCGTCGGTAGATCTCTGTCTCACATACATCCCGCACTCAACCGTAGTTTGGCAACCCTGCCCCTCAGACCCCTTTATGCCTCTAAGTCACCAACTTTATCACACACCCTTGTGTTTTCTCTTCCTCTCTGTCAAATTGTGAGCAAGCCTCCTATTCTCCTCAACCCCATCCTCCCACTCTCACATTCCTGTGTAACCAAACCAATCTAGGAAGATAATTGATCCTGAAAGTGGAAGTGGTATTGAGGCAAGCAAGCAATATAGCAACCTCTTCTTCCTTGAGCCCACAGAGAACTGTTACTCTTCCTGGGACTTTACCCACTGTTCGATAGCGGGGAGGGAGGGCGGGTAAAGGGGGTTTCTAGAATTTCACTCTCCGTCTATTATGACTGGTTGGACTGTGTGTGCTAGCGAAATCAGGTTCCGGGTCCCCCACACCATGAAATGATATCAGTATCAAATTAACCATTTTAGACTGCTGCGGGCGCCTTGAGATAGAGGCAATACTACATGTCATACAGTTGTGTGACGCGGGTTGTATTGCCATCAGATACAGGCGACTCAGAAAAGTAATACTTTTTTCAGTGTTCACATGAAATGTTTTTAGCGATATAACCTGTATCGATCACAAATAAATAATGTATCTCTGTGTGTGAATGTGTCTGTTCGTAGCATAGATAATAATATAGATGCCTTGATTTGTGGTATATAAAATTATTGGATTTCGTTAATTAAAAAGTTGGATTGAGATATATGATGGTAAATAAAACGGATTTTTTGGCTAAGCTGGTAAAAAAGTACTTAATTTTAAGTGATATAGTCATATGGATAGACAAATTAGGGATACATTTTAAATACTTGCCTTTGGTCACAATTTGACTCTCATATTAAACATACTAATGGTCTTTGTTGGAGGAAAATATTTTTTCTGAATTGGAAACTTCAATTCGTTATAGGAATATAAAGAAGAAAATTATAATAATGTAATAAGTACTATTTTTTATAACAATTTTAAGCAAAAAACAGTTTCTTCTGCTACTAAATATAAATGTTTATTGTTTGGATATAGTTAATTCTCGTTAAAAATCCACATAATTGACCATTATTTGCATATAAAAGGCCAAGTAATCAACTTTTATAAAATATTCATTCTCCTTATATTTTGCGTACATATGTATAGTAAATTAAAAAATGTTGTAATAAACTTTAAAAATATGTTGATATTAATTTTAACGTGTTAATTGAAATTTGGTAAAAAAAAACACGTATTGCGATATTTTGGTGTCCCTAAATATATGTGTGTATGTGTGTGTGTGTGTGTTCCTTTTGTAGTTTTTGAATTAACTGCCAATTGACTACGTTCAGCTTAACTATATATACACACAGGTCTACGTATTAGACATTTAATATTTTATCTTTTTTTTGTTATCTTCCGCTCTTGGGTATCACACTCCTCCTTTGTCTTCATTCTTGTCTCGAATAGCAGCTATTCCTTTTCTTGTTCACACTATAAACTTCCTTCCCGCCCAGCAATTTCTTCGTTTTTATTTCTGAAGTCTCAGCAGTTTTGCCAGACATTGACGCATTGTGTTAAATCCAGATTACATTCTCGAGGATTCTGTCCCTACTTTAACATCACTAAGACTATATATCACGGATAGCACTATTTTTCAAGCTATCAAAATAACCTACCTTTTTATGTATGTACTATAACATTGCTATCTCCTCCTTTTCTGTATATTTTAATAAATAAAAGATATATTCCACAGTTTTAATCTAAATTAAAAATAACTTTATTTTTATATTGATTCTCGTTTGAGTTTACTTTCGTCCATAGTTTATTTTATAAACTTAGAATCTCCTTGACTACCAAACGATTAAAACTAAATTTATGAGCATTGTCTTTTTTTTTCTCCTTTTTTTTTGTCGCTGTGTCTTACTACCCGTTCGGACTATACGTTTATGAACTAATTACGCTAATGTGTAAGTGATGAGGAAGGTGGAATTAGATGAAGTGTAACCACGTTTACGTGGGGACAGAGGATGGTAAAACATTTAGGAAAAATCACCCTCATTACACCCGACCGGGATTTGAACCCCGATCTCCCCGCCATCGGCAGTCCAATCTATTGCGAGAGTGATGTCTTAGACCAAGGGTTGGCAACCTTTTTGGTATCATGGGCCATATGGAATTTAAAAACAAAATGGTGGCCACTATGGTTTAAAAACAATAAGTATGCATACTCGGTTTACCCTTACCTTGATGGATTACACTATGACTATCCTATAAGCTGCACCATAGTGGAATAATGTGAGGTAATCTTGCTGCCTTACAGAATAGACACCCGCCTCGGTGGCGTAGTTGGCTAACGCGCTAGTCGTGTTGAGCTCGACCGCCGAGGACGGGAAGATCAAGGTTCGAATCTCGGTCGGGTGAACTGGGGGTGGATTTTCCTATATGGTTTTCCACTCTCCCTCCACACAAATGCGGGTTCACTTCCTCTAAATTAACCCTCCCAATTCCTAACCCATTAGAGTAATTAGTACTTAAGCGTATAACCCGAACGGATAGTAAGACGCGGTGCTAAATATTATTATTATTACAGAGTAAACAAAGAGTACATACTTTTTTTTTTTATAAATATTTGGTGGGCCAGATGAAATCAGTTTGTGGGCTGTAAGTTGCCGACCGCTGCCTTGGATTATTTGGCTACCGCTTACAACTGTCTCCAACACTTTCTAATTATGATAGTTTACTTAGAGGAATTGTATTGTTTTGTTTTACTGTTTTTAAATATCTCGTACTTACGAAGTATATAAATAGTATTATGATTTTGAGACGATCTACTGTATATCACTATCAAAACAAAGATATATTTTATATATCTATGATTATGGCTTTTCTCTGTGCCCTTATGTACGAGTATAAAGACTAAACGGCCATACCTTTAAAAAATTTATTTATAATTATAACATAATTATCTAAGCTCATTACAAAAATAAACTAAGGAAAAAAATAGTTAACCTATAAACCCAATAAATAATTTTTTTTTTAGGAAATAAGCTCTAAACCTGTTTATTACATTTCGCACACTCGTATAAAGTAAAGTACAGAGTAATATTTAATAACTAACAAGATGGAGTCCAGATTATTTCTCCATGTTTAAACGTGCACTGTTTAGTGTATAAATGGTATAATCTCTTTATTATTTCATGTTTTGGAACTTTTAAAAGCGTTATCTTAAATGGGTGAGTCTTTAGTAATATAATTATGATCATATTGCAAATTAAAAATACTTTACCCAAAGCCACAAATTTAAAAATTATATTTTTAGAGAATGGTTTTACATTTTTATTAGATTTAATTAATTTGTAAATAATATGGTGCATCCATATCTCAAATGTACCTTAAATATAAAAATATTACCCATATAGTTTTTTTATTTGATGAATGGCGCAATGAAATAATTCAACGAATTTAGGCCAATTAACTTAGTATTTGATATTTATAAATGCATTTGTCAAAGAAAGGTTCTCCATTTATGTGAACTAATAAACTAAAAAACTCTGAATATTTTACCCAAACAACAAATACAAAAAATAGATATATGAGATAACTTTTGTGCAAAGTATTTTGTTCACAGTTTATTTAGAGTCCAAAGGTAATTTAATATTGTAACACTTGTATTACTGTTCGTTTACGTCTCTTTTATAACGAAACATATGTTCGTGACACAAAGGGGAAAAAAAATTCTCCCATTCGTAGAACGGGACAATGCACGCATCCTATCCATTGCGCCATGTTTCGTTAAAACAAACAAAAACACACACATGGCTTATCTAGCTCCGTATTATCATGTATGGATACAAGGGGCTACACCAAGCTGTCCGCACGCCGCGCCGTGATCAAAGAGAAATTCACCAGTTCAGTGTAGGCTCAGAAAGTTCACGGCACTAAGGACATTTTACAGAAAAAAAACCTTTTTTATGTTCCACATTTTTTATTTATTTTTTTGCTGTGTCTCATTACCCGTTCAGGCTACACGCATATACTAATTACGCCAATATTTAAGTGATAAGGAAGGTTGCATTTAAAGGAATTGTATCCACATTTGCGTGGAGGCATATTGATCAGTTGTCCTCCTTTTCCCGGGCATGTCCTACATTTCAACCCTTTTCCCTGTGTCTGGGCGGAATCTCCTAAAATTCTCAAAATTACCCTCGCCAGTAAGATGGGATTTCAGCTCTCGCAAGCAGTCTTCATGCGTTTTCGTCGGTAAACTCGCCCCTGAGGTGGTCACGTGATAAAATGTATAATTTCTATTTTTATTTTTTCAAGCACCGTGGCTTATTACCCTTTCGGGTTATACGCTTATGGTTTTAGGGGTTGGTAGGGCTATATTTAAAGGAAGTGTACCTGCATTCGCATGGAGAGATAGTGGATATTTTTTTGGGGGAAAACCTTTTTGGGTAAACCATCCTCAGTTCACACTACCTCAGCATCGGCAGTCTAGTCTACTGTGAGAGTAGAACGTTAGACCATACGGCCAACAAATTAGGTGTGATTTCTATTGGCTGCCTGTATGCCATCAGCAACCAATCACAGCGAGTCTCCTAATTCTTTACTGTTCTTTCTGTAGCATGCGTCCTACATTTTGGGAGTCTTTGTCCTCCTTTGCACCAGAGCCACCTGGTCACTCTGCTTGGAGGGAGGGTGGAAAACCATATAGAAGAAAACACTCAATACACACGACTGGGATTCGAACCTGATCTCCCTTTAATCTTCAGTCCAGTTTGTTAAAAGAGTGACAAGTGGCTACAAAAGTGTGATTTTTACCGCCCCCTACCTAGGGGTATAGGGGTTTTAGACTCCCGCTAAGTGACCAGACATTTAGAAATAATTGTCATCACTTCATCAAGCGTCTCTTTAAGAAGTATGATGGTGAAGTAATTGCTTAATGTGTCAATGTGATATCTAAGAGACTTCTTGAATATCTACTATACTTTGAAAGGTTGGTATCACTATCTAATCTGAAGAGGTTTAAAATTGTAATAAGCAATTTGGATAAATGTATCATTAAATTTTATTGCTTTTGTCCTTATTAGGGAGGTAGAACAAAATACTTTTTATAGACTAGGGTAGAGGGCACTTGGGATGAGTTTATGGAACCTAATAGGGAAGTGACTTTAAACAGTTTGGAAACCACTGCGTTAAGAGCCATGCCTTAGATCATTCTACCAGCGATTTGTTTATTTTGTTCAGTTGGTGCTTTTCCATACTCTCCTCAGACGAATATTGGTGTATTTATTTAAAAGTCATCTTCTTCATCCTGTATTCTCAGTTGGGTTAATTTAAGGGGCGTACTGCTCAATTTGAAATTATTATACGTAGTTTAAAATAAAGTGTTTTTTTTGTTACATGGGAGCTAGTTGTACAAAAAAAAAGAACTGTTTATCGAACCTTCGCCCATTTCCTGATCGGATGTAGCCCTGCAGCGATCAATTAAAAACGTATATAAAAACAAACACTTATTATTTAATTACATTATTTAGTGATGCCATTATAAATACGAGATTAATTAGGATTTCATCTCAAAATCATACTTTAGAAACAAAATTAATTAACAACTACTCTTTTATGAAACGGCTAAAAGGGAAAAGTGGAGAGGTAAAGAGACTTATCGGATTATTTCCCCCTTCGCCAGGGCTACCAATTGCACAGATACCAGCGTTCACGACCGAAATGAAACCAAAACCTTTTGGGAGAACACTTGCCTTTCCCAAATCCCAATACCAACGTAACAATACTGGGGACCGCCTGTCTGCTGACAGTTGACAACGTCAGCACACGTCGCTGAACAGACACTAATTGAACGATATAAACTTGGAAAAGAGGGGAAGATAGGTATTGTCACCCGGTATCCGGGACACCACGGATAATAGCGCCGTACACGCGACGTGTCGGGAACGTGCAAAACAACCAGACACAATGGAAGCACCGTCAATTAAAAGGTTGATTTTTTTTTTCACGCTTACAAAGAGAAACGCCGAGAAAGTGGCTCATAGAGAGAATGAGCGATCACATTCCTACTTCTTGATTGTGTAGGAAACACGGTTTATAGAGTCGGAATGTTAGTTAAGGGTAGTTTCGGGTATTTTAACCGGTCTCCACTTAAGAACCTGGTTGAGCTTGGACTTAAATATAACATTTGCATCTCGGTTCCTTACGACACAATCGTACTAACTTTCTCATACAGTGTATTGATAAAAATGACAGAAAATTGAGTGAATAAATCCCACCGAGGTTGAAAATGGGGGTAAAAATCCAATGTAGGGTCCATTCGCCATAGGAGTGATGGTAACTGATAGCTAGCGGGACATGTAAAACTGGTTAAAAAAAATACATAATTAAAAACAAATTGGTAGCTGTGAAAGTTGCAACTGCCAAAGATGATCCCATATAAACGTACAGTTTCCCAGGGAACGCCCGAATGTACTAGTCGTACATCCTTTCCATGGAGGTTTTTTACAAGTCCCGATGAGATGAGATGAGTTGAGTAATAGTGAGAATGAAGGTGTTGAACCAGTGGAAACACTTAAAACTAACTTAAGCCTAGCTAACCAAACCCTGGTGACCGTTGGGTCAATTCCCCTCTCGGAAAAAGTACCCAATATACCAGCTGGGAATCGAACCTGGTACCCTAAGACTCGAAGCCAGATTTATTGACTACTACACTATGGGCCTTGTAAGCTTAATATGTGATCTTGCAGGTCATTTGGTTTGGCGAAGGGATACATTAGAGAGTATATCTGGTAGCTTTTGGTGTCACCACCACTTCAGTGGTGAACACACTATACAAAGTTGACATCTTTTCTTCTCACTTCGTGAGTAGAAAAAGTCACACACACAGTGAAACAATTTTTTTTAAATATTTTGGCATTGTTAACTTTATCAAACAAAAAAAGGGTAAAAGACAATAAAACACGTGCCACCTCCCTTTTGAATTAGAAATTTTGCACTAGTGCCAAAATACAAACAATTTGTGAGTTAAGAAATGATGAAACTGTGCCTACTATAGTTGATTTTAACCAATTGTCTGTGTGTTTGTCCTGCAGATAGCAGCAGTGAGCTGAAAGATGTCCGTGTGACAGTGCCGCAGGCTGTCCTCAGAGGCGACACCGCGGTCCTGATCTGCCTGTTTGACCTTGAAGGGGACTCCCTGTACTCAGTCAAATGGTACAAGGGCGGTAGAGAGTTCTACAGGTTCACACCTAGGGAAAACCCTGCCATTAAGATATTTCCCATACTGTTTCTGCAGGTAGAGGTGAGTTTGAAGGAAAATTGGTACACCTCAGTCCTGAGACGGGCATGATGTTTTTACAGTGTCGTGGAGTGTTTCCAGGGTAAGCAGAGTTAGTTTAAAATGTAACTGTGAAGGGTTCTCACCCACCGTGTCTCCATTTGACTAATCATACATAGGCTCTGTTCTAGATACCTCACATAGAATTGTATGTTCGTTGATAGCTTATCAATGAGGGTTCTACTGAGTGACGAAAATATGTCATCACAGGTAAAGTTTAGGCTAGCTCTGCTTACCCTGTAAATATGTCTCGACACGACACTAAATTGAGTCTGTTAAAAATGTTGTGTGACAGTAACCTGTAGTTTTCAGGGCAAAGTCTAGCAGTCAGTTCTTTCGATTGGGTCCAGGTCTAGGGACAAATCCATAAATCCCCTATTTGGACCGTTTGGTTCAGGTTGTCAAATTCCTGAAGACGAGAACGGATTCCAGTTCTCAACATGTTGTTGCCTTAGCTTAATTTTTACTTGTTTTCTTACTATAAATACTCCAGCGGGCTTATAAGTTCGCCAAATATTTCTTTGAGTTTTTTTGTTTTACTTCAATAAGTTTTTTCTTGTTGTATGGGGGTATGTGTGTGTATGTGTGTATATTATATATACATAACAGAATTATTAAAAAAAACTTTTCCTCTTTACCGAAATATTAAAATTACTTTTTATATTTTTTGTAGGAAACTTGCTTTGTGAATAAACCTTTCTGGCTTTTTTTAGACCTTATTGATTAAATATTTTTTATTATACTATGATAAAAAGTCTAATGTCTTAAAGCTTTTTTTTTTCTCCCTGTATCTTACTAGCCATCCATATTATACGCGTACACACTAACTACGCTAATTCGTTAGGGATAAGGAAGGTTGAGTTTAGAGGAAGTGTACCTGCATTCGTGTGTAGGAAGACTACTCTCAATACACCTGACCAGGATTCTAACCCTGATCTCTACTTCATCTGAAGTTCAATCTATTGCGAGAGGGAGGTTGGTAAAGTTAGTTTTAAGTAATCGTTATGTGAAGAGTGCTTATTAAGGAACTTCGGAAGAGTTAGTGTGAAGAGTGCTTATTAAGGAACTTCGGAAGAGTTAGTGTGGAGAGTGCTTATTAAGGAACTTCGGAAGAGTTAGTGTGGAGAGTGCTTATTAAGGAACTTCGGAAGAGTTAGTGTGGAGAGTGCTTATTAAGGAACTTCGGAAGAGTTAGTGTGGAGAGGGATTGGGGAATATAGTTATTTTACATCCCTTTCAGTTACTGATAAGATTGAGGATTGAACCTCAGACTATAAAGTAAGGTACAATATCATTGGGTACTGATCCGCGAAGTGTATTTTAGATTTGGAAGGTACAAGGTTAGAAGTCACATAGCAAACACTTTCCAGGACAACCTCACAAGGGCCCCAAAAAATACTTTATATTAATTGATTTATATATGGCATAGTTCTCTTTTAGCTATAATCTAAAGTTAATTATAATAGTTTCATGATTGTCTAACAGGCAGCACTAACTCTATCTGAGTAAAATTAGACTTTCTCCTTTTTATTTTCTCGCTACCTTATAGGTAGAGAAAGTATTGTGATCGTAAGAAAATTAAAATCGAGATTTGGATGAATTTTGACGTTTCATGACCCCCAAATCCGAAAAAGTGTTTTTTTTTAATTTCCGTCTGTCTGTACCTCAGAGTAGAGCCTAAACTATTTTACTAATCAGGCTAAAACTTCGTATCTAGGGTTTTCATAGGGTTTCCCCGAGGGGTTTTCGGAATTGTATAGCCAACCCTAAAATTAAAGGTAGTTTACAGAAGGGTGAAAAGATAAAAAGTTGATTTTCTCAAAATCGGCTCTAACGATTTTGATTAAATTTTATTTTATATCTTAGCATTCATCAATATTATAAACAAAATGGCTACTCTACAGTTTTCGTAAACGTGACTTTAAGGGTTCCGATCTGATGCGTTAATTCTAACTTTTTATTATATCTCCGTAACTCTTTGAGACATTAAATTACTTATTGATGCAAATATGTAAGTCTATTTATAATAAAAATCTTTTATTTGAAACATATTTTTATAAAACCAATCATTTTCAAGTTATACGCAGATATATATATATATATACTTTAAAACACTTTAGGTAAAGTATTGTGACCGTCAAAAAAATCTAAAGCGAGATGTTTGATGGATGTCGAGATTTCATGCCCCCCCCCGAACCCTAAAAAGGCAATTTGGTAATGTCATCTGTCTGTGTGTGTGTCTGTCTAACCCTAAAATTAAGAGTAGTTTACTAAAGGGTGAAAAGAGACAAAAATGTTTTTCTTAAAATCAGCTCTAAAGATTTTGATTAAAATTCGTATTTAGGTGTTGATTAAGATTATAAACAAAATAGTTATTTTGATTTTCCCATAAAAATGACTTTCATATTACCTTACAGAACTGGAAATTTCCATATTTCCGAAACTATTTGAGATACTAAACAACTTGTCATCGAAAAATTGTAGTTCTATTAAAAATAAAAAACTTTCATTTGAAATAATCTTTATAAAGCCAATTGTTTCTGAGATATTGGTAGATATATTAATACAATTTAGTGAGCTTTAGTTGTACAGAGATACTAGTTATGTTTTAATGCAATAACTCTCTAATTTCATAGAGTAATTAAATATTAGTAAGTCTCTCAAAAAGT
Organism: Timema bartmani; assembly: GCA_902151455.1. NCBI lineage: Eukaryota > Metazoa > Arthropoda > Insecta > Phasmatodea > Timematidae > Timema > Timema bartmani. The sequence goes on from CABFWB010004416.1 coordinate 35,403, forward strand.
TGATGTTCTTTTTGCCTTTAACCGCTTAAGAGAAATGTTTGCACAGCAATAATCGATCTCTATCATTATAGACTTAATAGTAAATATTAACCTTTTTTATTGATCAAAATTTATCACTGAGGAATCTAATAGCAATTTGATGATCTGAAGATGTACAACCCCTAGTAAAATTTCAAAATTTTTAAACGGAATTCGAAATTTCAATACGAAGTGTTGACCCTGGTGGACCCAATATCAATCTTTTTTTATTGGTCCAAATATACAAATGAGGACTTTAATGCTTTAAAAATAAAATTGTAAAATTTAAAACTGAAAGTCAAAAAATGTTTTACGTGAGTATAGCGAAATGTGTGCTCGAATTTGCTAGTGTATATTATTTTTTCTCACATATACTACTGGTTCTGAGTAAATACCTCCATTTTTAGACAAAGAAGAAAGTATGTACGGAGCTCCGTATCATTTATTTTCCTTGTAACCTTCATTTTTTAATTTTTTTTACGTTAAAGTTATAAATTTACGATTAGGTTTTATCATGATGAATATATATCAGAAACCCGTTCTGGTAGCCACGTGGTCTAACGCGTTACATTCACAGTATACTGGACTACCGATGACGGGAAGATTGAAGTTCGAATCTCGGTTGGGTGTACTTGTGGTGGTTTTTATAAAATGGGTTTCCACTCTCCCTCCACAAAAATACGGGTACACTTATAATAAATATAATCTTCTTCATCCCTAAAATCATTAGTGCAATTAGTACATAAGCTTACAACCCGAACGGGTAATAAGACTCATTAATAAAAATTTAAAAATCTTAACTTATTTTTGATCCGTGAAGCTATTTTAAAAACACGTCTAAGGACGATATTATTTGACATTTAAAATGTTGCTAAAACTTATTTCATCAGCTTCGGTGGCCGCATGGTCTAAAACGTCACTCTCAAAATAGACTAGACTGCTATTGATGGTGATATCAAGGTTCGATCCCGGTCGGGTGTACTGAGGGTTTTTCCCCTAAATGATTTCACATTCTATACATGCAATTTTGGATACACTTTCTTTAATTTCAATCTTTCTCATCCCTAAAACATTAGTGTGATTAGTACATAGGCAAATAACCTGAACTGTAATTAAGATGCGCTGCTAAAAAAACCTATTTAATGTATTTATAGGTCAAGTCGCGTGATCTGCAGAGTATATTAATACTTATAATTATTAAAAATAATATATCAATGTTGACCTCAATAAAACAGATTTGTATTAATTTACAAAATATATTTCCTAGCGCGTTTTTACTGTGCAGTGATTTTATTAATGTTCACCACAAAAATAGACGTTTGTATTTTACAAAAAAAAAAATCATATCCTGTTTTTTACTGTACATTGAATTAATAAAGAGAAGTCATTAAGATATATCCATTTTGGAATATGAGTTGATTCATTAGACGTGTATCGTTGAAACCCGTTATTATTTGAAAAAATAATCACGTAAAAATGGTCATAATATAAATCGCAATGCACTATATTCATATTATATACCTTCATAAAATGTACATTAGTATACAATTTTACTAATACCGAGAATTGCAAAGCTTTATCATTAAAAAATAACGTACAGGACACGCAATTTGTCTACAAAAGCAAAATTTATCTAACACTTTTATTTTTTTAAATAGTGTTAATCATGACCAGAGTTAATTTATGGCTTTTAAAAAACGCACAAAAATGTATTCTATATTTGCTTCCAAAATAATTCACAGCAATAATGAAATTTGTAATTAAAATTATCCATTCTTTTTTAATAAATACATTATTTACAATGATGGTGTAACTGTTTAATTCATGGTTTTTAACAATACATATTCATTTATTTCTACTCTACTAATAATTTATATTTACTTTGCAGCTAATTATTTATAGCGAAATTTATATACTACTAGTTTAATACCAAGACTTTTATTAACTACTATCATGATGTGGCTTTTGATGCATGGCTTAAAATTAGAGATACAATAAGCTTTTACAGTTTTATACACACATACATACATAAATACATACATACATACATACATACATACATACATACATACATACATACATACATACATACATACATACATACATACATACATACATACATACATACATACATACATACATA
>CABFWB010004416.1:38336-59717 GCA_902151455.1 Timema bartmani
ATATATATATATATATACACTTATATATATACACTTATATATATATATACACTTATATATATATATACACTTATATATATATATACATACATTATTTTATTTTATTTTATAGATATTATTTTATTTTATATATAATATTTTATTGTATATATAATATTTTATTTTATATATAATATTTTTGTTTTCCCCATCTGTCTCAAAGCATTGTTTAATATTGAGAATTTTATAGGATATTTTTAATTAATATAGTATAAAGAAAAATTCATCGACTAGGTGAATCTTATTTCACAAAAGTGAAAAAACATCAAGCATTTAAGGAACAAATTGTACAAGATATTAAACTATATCCTTAGCAAGGATCCTCGGACTATTTGGATACAGCTTGTTTCAACAACATCCGTCCTAAGCAAACTGGGTTCGTCTTGGAAAATAAAGACGCTTAGACATCACACACCCAAATACCTCAACTAAATCTGACTTGTATCAGCGCTGAATACAAGTCCCTTCAAAGCAACACATTCCAAAATAAATATTTATTTTCATGCCAAGGCCAAGCTTTTAAAATTTTTAAAATTATTAAATGAATTCAACTTTACACATTCAAATACTGATATAGTAGCACAACTCCCTGGAATAAGTTTTGATCACAACGTCATCTCTCTCACCCTTTTCCATTTCTAATTTCTCTAATTAACTTACTGTGACTAGTAATATTAAATGGACATTACACGTCTAATTATGTTATGAATGGGATTTGTTATAGCGTCCTTTCCTTAATATAATTATTATTATCTTCACATCACCCAACTAAGTGTTTACTTGTCGTATGGACAAAAAAAAAGTATGGTAGTCGAAAGTTTAGAAAAAGATGATTTTTGGAAAATTGAAATGGAATCAAAATTAACTAGATTTTATTTAAATTGTATATTGCCAGAGCTAATAGATCCTAAGCACACTAGATCAATGAAAATAAGAAATCCAGAATATATTTTGAATGCACTAAAGATTTAAACAAAGTAGCCAAAGATTTTGGGTACAAAGTAATCGTATAGATTTTTATTATTTATTTTAAAAACTGTCTCTAAAATACAATTATTGATTAAAAATGTATTATATTGTAATATATTGAAAAAATGTGTTTTATTGTAATGACTACTTAATAATTCTATATGGTGCTATATTCCTGCAATAAAATTAACTGACTATATTAGCTATTGTAATGACTAAATCTAGGATTTTTATGTAGTATCATATAACAACTTTCAATTCATGCTTCACGAATCTTGCAACTTGTTACGTATGTTGCAGCGCTTCTCAGTAAATCAAATATTGTTTGGAAACATCCTTAGGTTATATCTTACCTACCACAAGGTCCACAACAAAATTACCCTAAACATCCGTAATTTCATCCACAGCTACCCATATGAAGGCATCTCCTATGTAATTTATTATCCTTTCCATTGTATCTTCATAACAGATATGCAGATAATTCTTTCTGAGTATTGAATGATTAGGAATTTGTTGCTTTCATTAGTGTCACAATAAGGATTCAAATTCAGGCACTTGGAATATAAAACATGGGAAATTCGCAGCGACCATTGAACTGCACAAGTACTTACAGAATTAGTTTCTTTAACTGGAAGGAAAGCACCTGCATCTTTGTTTTAAAAAAAGTCTTCTTTAAATAAATCAGATTTTGTTTTCGTATGAAGTGTGCGCCGTACATGTTGCTCTAATTGTGATTTTATGGAACATCCAATTTTTTTTGTTGCAAGCTTGACCCATTACAACTTTACTGTTGGTTTTTAAGGAGTCGTTGATCTCAGCCCATTATTTTAATTTCGTAGTCAGCAAGATTCACCTGGTGTCATGGTGAAAAAAAAAATCTGATGGTAGCTTACTGTTATACTTTCGCTTTCAACCGCTCATGTGAAATTAAAATCACTTGGTGATATTACAAGATAAGAATGTAAGTCACTGGACTAGTGTGTTGGAAGGGAGGGAGTTTCCAGACAGAAATTCCTTTTCTGTTTGCAAAATTCTTTAAAAATTGCATCAAAAGGTTAATTGTGAGGAGAGAAAGCATGTACTTAGTGGAAAAACACTTGACTACCCGAGTTGGATTTTAACCTTTTAAATAGTTCATTGAAAAATTCCTTTTAGATGATTTATGCAAACCAAACCAAATCAAACAGTGTTTAAAAATTCAACAAATTTGCAATCAGTATTAAAATATATTAAAAAATCACAAAGTAGGTAGCTTTATTTAAAATCACTTGAAATATATAAATTTGCCAACATATGTGTAAATATATTAACCCTAATATGGTGATTCGTTGAGATTTTTTTTTCTGAACATCTAAATGGCGAGGAATAGAATATGTATTTACATAGAAACCCAGCTCTAGTAATGCCTGACAGAGTTTTGCAGCTTTACTCTTTTCCTACAATAAAACTATTAAAAATTATTTTATTGTAATGGATACTAGATATTTCTATATAATTGTGATATGTTCATGTTATCAAGTGCAATGAAAGACAAATGCGTTAGTCAAATGGGCAACTAGAGCATGCCTCTCCAAAATTTGTTCAACAGTAACGCTTTCTAATAAAAGCTATGGTAAAATGTGTATTTCTTACACAATGGGGGAAGACTTAACCCAAGTCCAAAGCTACTATAAAAACTTTTAAATCAATAAGAGAAGAGTATAGTGTCAAAAAAAAAATCTTTCATTAGTATTTCAGGGAGTGGAGGGCAGCTATCCCCTCAAAAAAATCTATTTCCAACCAAATACCCTCCCACAGTACAAAATTAAATCCTACATACGTGCTTGGCTCACACGGTTTTGAGAGTAGCTCCTGAATATACTATGTACTTTTATCAATTGAGTAATATATGAATAGAGGCTACACCTTTATTTTTATGCATTCATCTAAACTCTAGAATCATTGGTTCCCAAACTTGTTGAATAGGCGTACCAACCAAACAATTTCCGTATTTTGGCGTACCACCAAGATAGTGCTGAATATTTTATATGTATGTACATTTTAATGGAACAACACCATTTATAGATTAACAGTTTTTATTTATAATTATTTAAAGTTTTTATTCAATCAATACGGATAATAAGCCACAGGTATCAAAGAAATATTATACCCATATATATCCCTCCAACAACTATTTAAATCTATTTTCTTTTTGGTTTGACTTGGTCGTAATAAATGTATGGTATTTAATTAAATATTATCTTTTAACAACTTGAATTGGCTTGTTTTGTTTGGCTTCTCACGGCGTACTAGCTGGAATAAGTGTACGTACCACTGGTGGTACGTGTACCACGGTTTGGGAAACGCTGCTCTAGATAATTGAGCTGAATACTTAGCGCGTCCTCTTACTGATCTAGTTGTTTAATTCCCGTTGGAGGAGTAATATGTATCATATTTGGATTAATTTACAGCCTCAAGGTCTGTCCTAGGTTTACGCTAGTTTGTGAGTCGTGCGCTTATATAATTACTTTCCAGTGTAGGTATTTAGAAAGGGCACGATAAATATTCAACTATAATTTTAAAAAAAGTTTCTAAGCCATGAGCTAATATAGCCAATTTTCAGCATGTTTAGAAAATGTATGAATAACTTTCCAATTGATTTGAAAAATTTAGAGAACCATTAAATTATTATATAATTAGTCACAGTTTTTTTAAAAAAAAACAGCAATAAGCAATAGGCAATAGGCAATAGGCACATGATAATTATGTTTTCATTAAACGCAGATTTAAAACTGTTTCAATTTACTAGAAAAATAAAGCAGTTTTTTAAGTAGTGTATACTAGAAATTGGAAAAAAGTTTATTCAATGTAGCCCGTTAATTCAAACACTTTGTGAACCTAAAACTTCAGGTAGAGGCGGCTGGCCAGCCGGCTGGTGTTTGCTTTGTTTTTATTTCAGAATACAGAAAACCAATCTACCAAAAGAGTGACTACAAGGTAAGATTGGTATCTTCAAAGGTAAACGGAATGCACCTGATGATTATAAACTTTTGTTTGACAACCTTGGTATGTTTGGATCTTAATATTTTCGGAGGATGGAGTGAAATCTTTCTACTCGTATAAACGGACATCGACTAACACACTCGCTTTCGTGGCCAGCCTGTATAATATTAGAGTAATATCTTCGTAAATGAAAGGAGGTCAGCACGGAATGAATGTTTATTTTTTAATTTATAGTTTTTGTAGTGATTGAATAGTGGATGCGTTGTGTTGGTTAAATCAATAGACCATTATAATATATTTAAATTAATATTTATTAAATTGGTTTTCTTCTGGTATTCCACTTACTACACGTCACGCGTTTTGGATAGTGTGAGTGGCCTTCAATAGATTTATTGTAAATTCACAATATCAATTTATTAGCTCCATCATAGAGTACAAATGTATAAGTTATTAAATTTAACTACTATTAAATATTCTTCTTGGTCTTTCATTATAACAATTATAGCCGCGGTAATTACCTGAGCGGATAACTAGAGGTGCCATTAAATAATTTATAAAACATGACTCCTGAGAGTTGAGCTTCTCTGCCTCAAAAATTGGGATGGACATCGAACATCGATATTGAAGGTTCGATGTCCGATATTTTTTAACATCGATGTTTATTGAGCGATGATTTTCAACCATCAATGTTGAAATTTCGATGTTCGTGCCATCGATGTTTGCTGATCGATGACATATGTGTCTCGGATGTAGAACATAGATAGTTGAAAATCATCGACCAACAAACATTATAATATATTTACATTAATCGAAACTAGGGTTCTTATTGGCTTGCCTACTGGTAGGGATGATATCGAATGGAAAACATTGTTGTTCATACTTAAACAATGACATCGATGATAAAAATAATTACTTGCAAAACATCGATTTTTATAGAACAAAGAAAACATTGTATTTTGTTTTTTAGATCAAATAAACTGTAAATGATCATTTTTGAGTGGGGGAGGATTAACAGGAGGTTAAGGAAGAAGAACAGAGCCGACACCTGTGGTACCGACAAAAACACGCGTGTATTATATTATATATATAACCACACCTGGGATATCGGTACAAAGTATCGATGGGTAAATAGTATCAACCTATAAAAATCAATGACGTTGGCATCGAACTTTTACTATCATTGTTTTCAAAACATCAATGTCCGATGTTCACCTCTACTAGTATCTGGTGGTGGGAAAAGTAGAACACACTTTGACAAAGACAACAAACCGTTTAGAAAGAAAGAGGTTTTCGCAATGAATGATTTAACAAAGAATGGATGACGAATTTTGGTTATTCTAATGAGTGAACAGAAAATATCAAGCACTCGTTATTTTCAAAATATTATTTTTTATTATTTGTTGCGTATTTACTTATCTTATGAACATAGTTTGTTTTAATTGAAATAGTTTTTGATTCATTGAATATAAATGTACTTCACAGACAGTTATTTTTTTAAAAAAAAACAACAACAATAACACAAGTTTTGTTTATAAAAATCTATTTTTTAAACAAAATATCGATGTTATGCGGACGATGATTCCCCAACCCCCCATTTCCTCACCTATGTTAAAAGTATCGATGGATATTTTCGACGTCCATCCCTCGTTTCAAACAAGAAACAATGGTTATACTACACCTGAATAACCTGAAATTTTGAAATTAGCCAGTAAAAAAGGTACTCTGTGTGGTCCAAACCAAGGGAAGCAAACAACCCCACCCAAAATATTTTATGACGCATTATGATTTTGGGCCAGCGACTCTCACAATAAGGCTTATATTGTAGAGCGTTAAAGTAGGGTTTTACCCATTTCTTACCCATGATTCACTTTATCATTCGCCCTCCAACTATAACAGGCTGGTTACTATTTCTGTGTCCTGAGAGCTATTCATTAGGTATTCACTATTCACTTATTTAATTATTCACTAGCTCAGACCAGCCCACATGAGTGAGTTGTTCGGGGTTTTAAGCAAAACTTACTAGTCTAGATTAAGTCAGTAAATAAGTCATGTATTAATATAACCAGGTATTTGTTAGTTAATAATAAAATAACCTTACGCAACCCTTTTCTAAGGGTGTTGTCTCATAAATGATTAACATAATTAAGGCTAAAAGCTGTGACGTGAACCGTTGTAATTAAAAGTAGTAACGTGAGGCTAAAATATAGATATATACATTTGTGATAAAATATAGGTTTTATGAAACTGCATGTCCATAAAAAATAGACCAAATTCGACGTATTTCAAATAATTTAATACAACTATATATATATATAAATTTTTAGATAACCAAGCATAGTTATAGTCGTTAATTGTGCTCTGCTCGGATTGAAGCTCACATCTAAACTTCAAAATTATACAGTGAAAATAATAATAAAATATGGAATGATATAAGTACTATATCGTCATATGATCTACAAACTAACTTACACTAGAATAACATCCAGAGTCAGTAATTAGACTAATTGAGAGCTGATAATAATTAGTACAAATATAAAACTTATCTTTTGTCATTCTTTGAACACCCGTCGGCACCTGTATACAAAATATTATGTTATGTTTCTTAAAAATGTACCCAAGTATATTTTCATGGTATTTTTACTGTACATTAGAACTCCCTACTCCCCACCCCTCGTCAAAACAGTGTTGAGTGGTTTATAGATGGATGACACACTACGCCATAACTGTAAAATGCGTGGAGGGAGAGTGGAAAACCATTTGGCAACAACATCCTCAGAACATTAAGCTGATATTTGAAACCCAATTTCTCCGTCATCAACAGTTCAGACTCACCATTCAACCTTCCTCATCCTTAACAACATTTTATCATAATTATTAGGCTTGCAAATCCGAACGGGTAGTAAGACGTGGTTACAAACCTATAATATTCCTAGCAGCTAACCCATGTGTAGTTTGATATGGATTTTATTTTTTAAATCTTGGCTAGTGAGCTTGTACATCCATCTGTGGCGATACTTGAGTTTGTGTGTAGTTTACTGGTTTCACTGTCTGGTATGAAACGCGCAATGTTTCCGTTATCGCCACTGCTCTTACTAATACCACAGTTGTGTTTATATATATATTGTTTGAGCAGAGTTAGATTGAATTGCGTTGGAAGTGTTGTTTGTCATCGCGTGCCTAACCCGCCCCGTTATCGCCTCACAAATGACCTAGAATTAAGTCCGTGTTTTCTGCTGCGCTTGGCCGGGAACAGATGGTGGCGCTGCGGGCGGGAAAACCACACAACTCCAAAACAAACATTCCACAATAACACCGGATTTATAGCAAGTTTAGTACCCGCTCTGGATCAAATTATTAGTCAAGGCATTCTGGTATAGTTCACCAGGCATGGAGGGAAGTTCGGGATTTGAGTACCAGCTAGGTTTAGTGAGGGAAATTTTTCCCCCGCCACTTAAAATGTTAATTCGGAATTTATTCTTTTCTCAACTTCACCCCATCAGTGAGATTAAATATGGATCAATGATCGAGTGGTCTAAGCCGTCACTCTCGCAATAGAGTGGACTGATCATGATGGGGAGATCGGGATTCGAATTCCGGTCAAGTGTATTGAGGTGTGTTTTTTTTTTCCTAAACGATTTCCCATTCTCCCTCCATGAAAATTGGGGTATATTTCCACTAAACCTATACCTTACTCGTCCCCATTCCATTACCGTAATTAATGGAAGCTTATAACCCAAACTGGTAGTAAGACAAAGGTTGATTCCCGACAGAATTTATTTGGGATATTTTTTCCAACCCTTTACACAGGCGGAAGCTGGCTCATGTCCATGAAAATTCTCACTTCTCGTCATATTTCTTTAGATTAATATAAGTCGCCGATGGTCGTATCTTGCACAAGACCGTAAGATTAAAACAAACCTGTATTTACTTATTGAGTAGGTTGAAATGTAGGTCCAGTAAAATTATGTTTATTAATTTGATATCTTGAACTCACGAACGGTTGTATTTGTGGACATGGACGGTTTTTGGCCTTATAGCACCTATATTACGTAATTATTTGATATCGAGTAAAACAATCGGTCCTAAACCAACACGCAGCTCTCAAACTATAGGGGAAAATAAATATAAATTATAGGAGCACAGGGTGAGCACAGCTATCAAATAATTAACACGCAGTATTGATTTAAAAGTTTGTGTTTTTACTTCTTTCTTTTTTGTAACAACTGTTCTAATTATAGAACACTAACCGAAGGAATTTTAAGAAAAATTCAAACTATTTGTTTATTAATCTGAAAATTGAAAAATGACACCTGGACACGGGAATCGAAACTGGGACCTTTGGCTTAATACGCCAATGCTCTAACCACTGAGCTATCCTGGAGTCGTCCCGTGTCCAGGGTCATTCTTCACTCATATTTTAAGGTGGAGTCTACGATGGACGTGCGGAAATTGTAAGCTTTATTCACGAGCCATCAGATAACGCAGCCATCTTCGACTTGGTAGTTGGCTTATTACTGCCACTCGTACAGTTATTATTATACAGTGTATATTATTTCGTTTATGATCTTTGGTGTATTCTTTATACAACAATGTATAGACCTATTAATTCGTTTCACAAATCCTAAGAGTTTTTTTAGATGTCTATTTTAAGCCGATTGGCCCTTTTCATTTGGCATGTAAATGCAGGATCATGGGAACAAGCGGTTATCTTCAATAATTGTTATTATTTTGCAATTTTATTTTCGGAAACGGTTTGTTCAAGAATAGAAGCGTGTTGATTAAATTATACTTTTTATATATACACCTCCTCTATAATTTTAACAGTGATCAAATATAGATGAAATTGACATTCTTCAATATTATTATTATTATTACTATTAGCACCGCGTCTTACTACCCGTTCGGGTTATACGCACTTACGCTAATGTGTAATTGTAGGGTGATTGTGAGATGAAATGGAGGACCTACAGTTTAACGTGGAATCCGAACCACGGTGGAGGCCTGGCATTACTCACATTCACAAGTTGTGATTAATACACGTCTTGTCAGAGGTGAAGGAAGGGTTTGGCAATTAGATAAATCTGTGCCGGGACCGAGGAACATTCTTCAATAGAAAACTGCTGGCTTCATAACAAAAAATAAGAAAATGTAACAGTTAATAAACATAGATACATTATTATAGAAGGGGTGTTGAAAATATTAACATAAAAATTTCACTCGTTGTTTAAAAAACTAATATCTCCAAACGTATAATATTTCCGCAAGACCTGTCCGATATCTAGCGCCATCTACGGTTTCCGTAATCCATCTGTTCTTGTTGGCGCGGAAGAATGTGTTGGTTGGTTGTAAAGCCACGCCACGCCACGCCACGCCTTTCACCCTCCCGCCCACTACCCCAGAAAATAGGTTTTAGACTTGCACTCGATAAGGCCAAGGGCCTTAAGATAACCGTACCATTGGTTTCAATAGTTATTTGTATTAAAATATTAACTAAAATGATAATGCTTTCTTTGTTAAAACATTATTAGTGTATTCTCTCTATATTAAACGTGTTTTTACTATTTTATTATTATTATTATTATTTAGCACCGCGTCTTACTACCCGTTCGGGTTATACGCTTAAGTACTAATTACGCTAATGGATTAGGAATTTGGAAGGTTGAATTTAGAGGAAGTGAACCCGCATTTGCGTGGAGGGAGAGTGGAAAACCATTTAGGAAAAACCACCCCCAGTTCACCCGACCGAGATTCGAACCTCGATCTCCCCGTCCTCGGCAGTCGGGCTCAACACGACTAGCGCGTTAGCCAACTACGCCACCGAGGCGGGTCGTGTTTTTACTATCACCGCTTCTTACTACCTGTTCAGGTTGTACGCACATATGATAATTATTACTCTAATGGGGTAGGGATGAGGAAGGAAGAATTTGAGAGTTAATCTACCCGCATTTGCGTGAAAGTGGAGTGTTAAACCAATTAGGGAAAACCACCCTCAATAGACCCTATTGGGATTCAAACCCCGATTCCCCCCCATCTTCAGCAGGCCAGTCTAACACGAAAGTAACGCCGTAAACCATTTGGACACTGAAGCGGGTGTTTTAAAAGGTTTTTTTTTTCTTTGCTATTACAACAAATTACCTCAGTAATATTAAATACAACAAATGACCCTTGAAAACACGAAATGGGATCTCTAATATAGACTTCCAGGAATATATTTATTATTACTATTGTTATTTAATTTTTATATTTGTAAACAATCGGGACTGAACTCTTTCTGTCAACCAAAATCACAGTAAAGAGAACATCGTTCCACAAACATGAACATATTTGTATTTTTTTTAAAGTAGGAGGATGGATGCTAAAACACAACAAAACAACATCAAATATTTATTTCCTCCTAAAAATACATCACATATTTATTTCCGCCTAAAAATACAACTCATTTTGTTTTTGTAACAAACATTTGCATTTGCTTAGTAACGTTTTCAGACGCAAAGACCTATTACAAGATGATAAACATAAGGAGTAATTCGTCTCCTCTTTGTCGGTGTTTTAGAGGAGGGGCAATTTTTAAATCCTTGTTTTCTGCATTATCTTCAGTGGCGTGTCTTGGAGAGTTGCCAGGGTTGGCAAAGTTAATTTAAACTTTACCTGTGAATTGTTCTCATCACTCAGTCGAACACGCATTGTCAGTGTCATGTCGTGGATTAGGGTGACCTGGTGGTCTAGAGGTAAGGTGTCAAACTTCTGTGCTGAGGGTCCGGGGTTCAATCCTTGGTCCCGGCACAGATTTATCTGATTGCCAAACCCTTCCTTCACCTCTGACAAGACGTGTATTAATCACAACTTGTGAATGTGAGGAATGCCAGGCCTCCACCGTGGTTCGGATCCCACGTTAAACTGCAGGTCCTCCATTTCATCTCACAATCACCCTACCATTGCACATTAGCGTAAGTGCGTATAAACCGAACGGGTAGTAAGACGCGGTGCTAATAATAATAATAATAATAATAATAATAATAATAATAATAATAATAATAATAATAATAATGTCGTGGAGTGTTGCCAGGGTAATCAGAGCTAGTTTAAGCTGGGAGGCTGAGGTGGTTCGAATCCAGGTCAGGTTAACAGAGGTCCACCCCCCAAGTGGATTTCTCTTTACCTCCATACAAATGTGGGTACACCACCTCTGAATGCAACTTTCCTCATCTCACTTATTAGCATAATAAGTATTTAAGCATCCAACCCAAACGGGTAGTAAGGCATGATGACCAAAAAAAACTGTAAATGTTTCAGTGTGACATAGCTTGACGGTAGAAGTTGAATACTTATTTATTTTAAGTTTTATTTTTATATGAATAGCATCTATAGTCAATACTAATGGGGGTAAACTATGTTTATTTACGTAAATACTGAGACCGTGGCGGTAAAATGTATATTAATTATGTAGGCTACAACCAATGCAACCCATTAAGGTGTGGATTGTAGGAGACGCGAGTTAAGGCAATTGTTTATGCAGTTTCTATAGCAAAACTTTTTTTTCGTCCAAATAAATTATTTCTCCAGTAGCAACGTTTAGTTTAATTTTCTTCACATGGTGATATCAACAATTTTTGAATATCTGTCCTGAGCAGATGAAAAACTTTTTAAATGAATAGAAAAAGTTCTTATTAAATTCCAGGACACCCTTGACATATTCAACAATTGTTGATATCACCATGTGAAGAAATCTATACTCTATGTTTCTACTGGAGAAATATTTGATTTATCTTGGACAAAAATGCTTTATATAAAAACTGCAAAAACACTGTTCTTAACTCGCCTCTCCTACATCCCCATCTTAAAAGAGATGTGTTTTGTGGGTGGAGCTATGGATTGATATTTTATAAATTGGATTAAATTGATTTCAATTTCTTCAGGATACAATGTCACCATAAATCCCTCCCGAGTCGAAGGTGTCTGTGTTTACTGATAACACGTGATCTTAATTAGTCACTCGTATGTAGCTGAGGATTTCCACTCGTCCGTCACAGACTCTGCCTTGGAATATGAGTGAAGGGGAACAGCAAAAATCCTGGAATAACTCAGTGGTGTATTAAGCCAAATGTCCCGGGTTCGATTCCCGTGTCGAGGTGTCATTTTTCAATTTAGAGAATAACTTATCCTAGATTTATATTTAAGAAAAAATGCGGGATCTATGCACCGTGCATAGCCCATCCGAGCTATCATCATATTTAAGCTGATAGAATAAGGATTACTAAAGTATAATTTAGAGGAAATGTACTCTCATTTGCGAAAAAGGAGGTTGGGAAACAGTTTTAGTAATAAAACATCTTAAGCATATATACCACTGTGGGATTCTAGCCCATAGCTCTCCATCACCGGCTGACCAGACAGTACGAGATTGGCGCATTTGACCAAATGTACACTGGTACACGAGTGTGTGAGTGTACGTGTCAAATTTTACTATTTAAATGTAAATTTCGATTCTAATTAGACACACCTTCACATACGCGACTTTGGAAAGAGCTGAAACAAAAAAAAAATCAAAAGCCTTGTTGCAATTCAAAGTATTTTAATTGTTTTTTTAAATGCGGTTTTTAATAGATAATGGAAATCGTTTACACCGATTTTGGGTGGGGGCATGACATGTTTTAATTTAAAAATAGGGATTTTGACAACGCAACATTTTTAAGGATGGGTGGAAAGCTGTGTGTGTTAAAATATTTTTACTTTTTTTTTTTGTAACAAAATTATTTTTTGCCAACATAAATCAAATATTACAAGTGCACTAACTTAATTTTCTAGTCATGCTAATTTCAATGGTCATTGTATAATTATATATTATGGAGAGCCCATAATTTGACCGGAGACTTTCTTAAATCAAGAGAAAAACTCCTGTACTATGTGTAGAAAATTAAACTAAACAAAACGTATTTTATTCTTGAAATTGAAAAATGACACCTAGACACGGGAATCGAACCTGGGACCTTTGGTTTAGTACTCCAATGCTCTATACCACTGAGCTATCCAGGAATCGTTCCGTACCCAGGCTCATTCTCAACTCGAGCCAAAGGCACCGGGTTTGATTCCCGTGTATATGTGTAATTTTTCAATTTAAAGAATATTATATTTAGATGCGGCTATAACTGTAATTATCAAATATAATAGCTTGGATATTTAATCCATCATAAACCGTATTTACTGAAGCAATATAGTATTTATTTTGTACAGAAAGGCTTTTTGTCATAAAAATTATTATAAAAAATACGGACCCTAGTTTTCATTTTCTTCCAACCCATCTTAGATTTTTTTTTATATATTTTGTCCCACACATAATTTATTCAATATTCCTGACCAAAGGTTTTAAAAATTCGACTACTAGGTGTTTCCTACATTTCGTCTGTTTTCCGCACAAATATGTACCAGGATAGTAGGAGGTATTAGGAGCGTAGGAGGTATCAGTGGGACAGAATTTCTCCAGTCGAGATGTGTGTGATCAATCGGACGAGATTCCAGGGACGGGCAGACGCTGTAAAAGAAGGGAAAACTGTATTAGTGATGGTGGTAGAGGCGCCTGGGCGTCGCGACGCTGCTACGTTCTGTCCGGGGGCGGAACTAACCTGTGTGGGGGTGGAGAGCGTCGAGGACATATTACATGCAGCCCCTGGAATTATAGCTAGATCACGTTCACGGTAAATTGAAACTTTTTTTATATTTTTTTATAAATATCTGAAAATTAATACAAATCAATCAGTTTTGTGAAAGTAGTTGATAAATTAGCACCCCTGTCTCAGATTCCAAGAGATGGGAGTAATGAACAGTTTGACTAGTGTATTTACTTAAGGTAGGGATATAGGGGACGCAAGCTAGGGGCGGTGTTTTTGCAGTTTAGAATTATTTTTTTGACAAAAATAAATCAAATATTGCTCCAGTAAAAACAAGGAGTTTAATTTTCTTCACACATACATCAACAGTTATTGAATATCTATCAAGGGTGTCCTGGAATTTAATAAAAACTTTTTCTCTTCGTTTAAAAAGTTTCTCTTCTAATGCCGCTATGATCATGACAGATATTCAACAACTGTTGATATCACCACGTGAAGAAAATTAAACTCTGTACTGAAGAAATATTTGATTTATTTTGGTAAAAAAAATTTCTATAAAAACTACAAAATTGCTGGGGTTTTCTTGCGTTCCCTATATACCCACCTTAAGCTTATTTAAAACAAGCACACAATGGTAAACAAATGAACACAAATACGAGTAATATTTTATTCTAAAGGTTTCAACTTGCTGTGGATGAAGTTTAGTTTGTATTGGTTTGTCCGAGTTCTTTTTTTATATTTTTTAAAAGGAAGATTTAAGTAGGTCTTAGTCGACACCTGGTAAATTTTTCATTTTGACAGAAAATAACTCTTTTAGGACCAGAGGTAAGCTACATATAAAATAAAAATACATTCGACAAAAGTGTACAGTCGAGTCGTCAGCTTATGGATACAAATGATAATATAGTAAAATCGTGGGAAGGGCGGTAGGCTTGAAATTTAATCAAAAAATAGTTTTGATATTCTTAGTTTTCAGCATCGTGTCATACTACCGTTCAGGTTATACTAATTACGCAAATGTGCTATTGACGAGAAAGGTTGTATTTGGAGGAAGCATAGCCACATTTTGGATTAAATAGCTACGCTATTATATTTGAAAATTACGGTTATAGCCGCATATAATTATCATATTCTTTTAATTGAAAAATTACACCTGAATCCGGGAATCGAACCCGGGACCTTTAGCTTAGTGCGCCAATGTTCTCTAAACACTAAGCTATCCAGGAATCGTCCCATGTCCAGGGTAAATCTTAAATCATATTTTAAGACAGAGTCTGTGAGGGATGTGCGGAAATCGTCAATGCAAGGGATAATAATAATAAATAAATAAATAATAATAAAATGGAATTATTTTTATCTCTCCTCCTTAAATCAACAACCCAAAGTTGGTTTTGATTGTAATTCCTATCCATCTATAGCTGGGCATACACTCAGCCCTCCGTTTGGTTAGTGCTGCTTGCACCATCTGGTAGACATCCCATGTACTTAGGGCTGTTCAGAAAGTGTGGTGGTTCACCGTTGCCTTCCACACAGAATTTCTTTGAGCGAGATCGAAAGGACCTAACCATTTTGCCACAATCGACCTGGGATTAACGGCTTTACTTACCCTCCCAAGAAAGTTGTGCTACAGATTTTTATCACTCAAGAGAAATCCGTCGACCCCAGCTGGGTTTGAACCCACGAATATAAGGTGTTGAGGCAAGCACTTTACCCCAAGACCACTTCCCACTTAAGCACATGAAAATATTAATCTCCTTTTTCACAATGAGGCCACCTCAGTATTTAAAATTTCCAATGTGACCCTTGGGACAGGCACCAGTTTGACACCCCTGGTTCTAATATTTAATGAGTCTGTAAGTCGTGTGCTGTTATAATCATTGGATTCATGGCGGGATCACGATAAACTTAATGTTCACTTAACCCGCTCCGGTAGCCGCAGGGTCTAACACGCTACTCTCACAATAGGATAGACTAGCGATGACTAAAAGCTTGAGGTTAGAATCTCGGTCACGTGTACTGAGGTTTTTAAATGGTTTTCCACTCTCCACACAGGCAAATGTGGGTACACTTCCTATAAATATAGCCTTCCTATTCATAAAACAATTAGCGTAATTAGTACACAAGCGTATGACCCGAACTGGTATTAAGACGCGGTGCTAAAAAAAAATTACTTAACATAACAGTTGGTGACCTGGCGGTCTAGGGGTAAGATGTCGGACCTCTGTGCTGAGGGTCCGGGGTTCAATCCTCGGTCCCGACACAGATTTATATGATTGTCAAACCCTTCCTTCACCTCTGACAAGACGTGTATTAATTACAACTTGTGAATGTGTGGAATGCCAGGCCTCCACCGTGGTTCGGATCCCACGTTAAACTGTAGGTCCTCCATTTCATCTCACAATCACCCTACCATTCCACATTAGCGTAAGTGCGTACAACCCGAACGGGTAGTAAGACGCGATGTTAATAATAATAACGTAACAGTTCTTTTGTTTTCAAATGGAGGCCATCACAATGCAGTTAACTTAACGTCCACCTAAGAGTTCTCCAGAGGGTAAAATTTTCACGTTAAGTGAACGTTAAGTGAAGGGTATCACGTGTTATAGCCAGCCAATCACGTTGTGGGTGAAGTCGACACGGTTATTTAGTACTTCATTTTGTTTGTATATGAAATGCGGACTTATTCGGTGTAGTCTGTCAGCGTCCCGCCAACTCTTAGAGTACGGTCAGACTGAGCGAGCGACTAAAATATAAAATAGAACACATTGGTTGTAATGAGAGGTGGCCAGACTGGAGCGAGCGACCGAGCGTGCTCGCTTGAAAGATAGAACTGGTTCTACTTTTCAAGCGTGTGCGCTCAACCCTGTACAGTCTAGTTTACAGGCGCTAGGCAATATTATTGTATGTTGGTTCATTGAGTGCTAGGAAAACTTCTAATTTTGAAATTTTTATTACTATCGATAGGTGTAGCACACTTGCTACTAACGNATTTTGAAATTTTTATTACTATCGATAGGTGTAGCACACTTGCTACTAACGGCCTAATTTAATTGGTAAGATCATAAATCATATATATATGTAAAACTGATAAGTTAAAATACTTCAATATTATAATTAAAGTAGGCCTTTACAAATAAGAATCACCATTAGCGTGGAGAGAGGATGGGAAAACCACAACAATAAATCACTTGTCAAAAACCACCCTCAGTTTATTGAGTCAAGATTCGAACCTTTGCCTCCTCGTCAACAACTATCGAGAGCTATCTGCTAATCACGCGTTCGCCAGTCTGTCCACGCAGTCGCTCAGTCACTCGCTCGCACGCTTGTCAGTCTGGCCGAACCTTAAAACGTCGTAACCTCTTGTTACACAATATTCTGTATATCCAGTAAGCTTCTATTTTAAGTACTTGCAGCTTAATCAGCTCTAAATTATTGGGTTTCATTTTAATGAACAATTTGTTTTATTTTTCAATTATTTGATGTATTTTAAGTGCACTTTCTAAACCGATTGATTAGATCAATACACGACTTACAAACTAACTTAAATCTAGAAGACATAACATCCAACCCCGGACCGTTAACTCATCACTATGAAAGAGTAAGCCCTCATTTCACCAATGATAACTTTTTCGGCCTTGCAGGAATTGAACCTGGTACCCATAGCTCAGTAGACAGACACGCTACCGACTGAGTTAAGGTATCGGACTAATTTGTTATAAAACAGTTCAAATCCATTGTCTGTGTTTTGTTATAGCTGTCACGTTAAGTGAGTCCTCATCAATCACTAGTTTCCTAACGTTAAGTGAACTTTATTTTAGGAGAACGTAGAGTTGATCTTGATCCCAGCATCAGAAAGTGAATGTCCCAGGCTAATTTTGGAAATACAAGCAGATCATGTGCAACTCTCGTTGATTGAACTGTTGGTGTGTCCGAACGGCTCTAATGACACCCTTCCCCGGTGTGACCAAAAACAACCACGACAGGAAAACATTAATCAGTGATGGCCACGAAGGTAACAGCTTCAACAAGAAACGATTCGTGGCATTAATTTGTGATTGATCGCATTTCACTGACACCTGGGACCTCCTAATTAGAGGCGGGTTTGAGCCACAGGTACCCTGTCTGTCCACATACTTTAAATAGGAATAGATCTGGAATAAACTCATAGCTCAAAGGTGTCCAAGCAGTAGAGTGGAGTGTTGTCAGTGTAAGCAGAGTTAGTTTAAAGTGTAACTGTGAATTGTTCTCACCACTCAGTAAAACACTCATTGGTCAGATATCAACGAACATACACACTCATGTGAGGAATATATGGTAAAGCCTGTGTTTTATTGGTCAAATGGGGACAGAATGGGGGAGAGCATATCTTAGGTACTGTTTTTACAAGCTCTTCTTATCCTGTCAAGACCATGACACGCCACTGTGTTCAAATGCCTAGAAAGGATCTTAGGACATTAGTTACAGATTCCTTATTAGGGAGTAGAAAGATTTACTTATGTTGGCCAACCCCTATTTATATTTGGTGTTAGTGGAGCGTATATTGTTTTCCATCCAGGCTATAAACTTACACCCAACCAGGATTCAAACCCCACATTTCCCGTCACTTAAAACTCAGACTAGATAAACTTATAATTTAGTTGGCGTTCTCATCGACGCGGGTAGTAAAATATTAAGTCGCTAAATTTTCATGACGGTCCAAAACAAAGAGGTATTAGATCTTAGTGCGCCCAAACAAATATAGATCCTCATCATAGGTCTGACATGTGCCGTGATTCACTGTCAACACACATGACGCGACTGTTCTGCAGGACAGCTAACCCTACCCCTGCAGTTTATTAGTGGCCTGATTATCTTTGTTCACTGACACATGCCTCGTTGAATGTATACATTCAATAAGATGTTGCCAGCCTAGCGAATGTTTTATATTATTATCACAGCAATTTCATCGTGGCAACTGATACGTTACACTCACATACAAATACGTTTTCCTTTTTTATACTAGGCCTACAGCAATATTTCACTCTTGGTACTAAAACTGAGGTTGGCGGGCCACTGTTTCTTTGATCCGCAATTCAATTTTTTATTATCTTTTTAATAACATAAAGTGAATTTTTTATCAATGGTGAAAAATAAAAGCTTAAAGGAAAGTAAAAATACAATATTTATAAGTAATACTGTACTATAGTAGGATTTGACTAATTTGACATTGGTTAGTTCTAACACTCCATGAAATGTCTATTTAAATCAATGGTGAAAAATAAGATTTATTTCGAAATTTAGAAGGAAATATTTTGATAGCTTGAAGCTTGTTAATTTGTTTGAGTTTGTACTCATTTCAAACCCAACTTAACGATCTTTATTAAACCACCCAAAATGCCGAGAGTGTAAAATAAAGTCGTAGTTAGTCTATTGACACACAGTACATGGGAAAGTGGGGAATTATGCACCGGCGACGAGCGGGTTGCCTAATATAGGTGATGTATTGGCTCGGCTTTCATCAATTTTGATTTAAGTCTGCAATGTTCATATGCCAATTTTTCCACATTTTTATATTTTTTGTTTGAATTTGTTTTGTTATATATCCACTTATTGTGCATGTGTGTTTTATATAGTATATATAAAAGTAGCATATTTTGAGGTTATTGATTTATTATGTACCAGCTCCCTAGATACTCATGAAAATGGTTAGTTCGTATTTTGGATATTTCGAATTTTTTAGATATCTCTTGCACTTCGAACTAAAAAATCTCTACTAAAATCGTGATATCACACACAATAATACACATAATATTGAAGCAGAAATATTTAATGCAGGGTCTTGGTTGTAGTGTGTATGAGAGTCTGTAACTGTCACTTGGTAGATGTTGATAAGATGAGAGTCTGTAACTGTCACTTGGTAGATGTTGATAAGATGAGAGTCTGTAACTGTCACTTGGTAGATGTTGATAATATGAGTCTGTAACTGTCACTTGGAAGATGTTGATAAAATGAGAGTCTGGAGGTTGAAGACGGTGTCCTAGGTTGGTGGGAAATCCATTACTTCATACATTTGGGCTACAGACAAGACTTGAAGACTTTATGTCAAATGAACAGTGTCTTGTTCCAAAACCTTTGGGATGTAATTAAAGTCATCTGAGGCTGATATCCACCAAAGATGGCCATGGTTCAATTCTGGTTAACTCTATTATTTTCATCGAGGTGTTAGGACAGTGTCAATTCAGTGATTCCTCTTTTTCTCTTGTGTTTCAAGAAACTTTTTAATTTTTTATAAATTTGGTATTCAACCTGATTACAGTATATGTCAATGATGCCCACTTTTTTTTAGAGCCGCATCTTACTACCCGTACGGGCTGTACGCTTATCCCCATTGTTAAATTAATAAGATCTGATTCTCACATTCAAACCTAATTGCGATCTATTTTTAGTTAATATCAGTGTTGAAAAAACGTTACAGCGTTTCTTGCCCTATAATCGCTTAGGTTGGTAGCGTAATAAAATATTTAATAAATGAAATTATGCCCTTAATGTATAAATCCAGAAATTTAACTTTTTATTAAAATATAAAAACATCCATCAATATGTTTTCTATTAAAATTAAATCATAAAAAGTGGTAGATAATAAATAAATTGTTTTAAAGATGTAATCTTAATAATTCGTGTGAGGTGCTACATTTTTCCAAATTTATCTATTTCTTTGAGTATTTAAGTAAACAAAATGTAAAATGGCTTAAATACCCAAGCTACTATGGCTGTTAATGACGAGTATAACCACATCTAAATATAATATTCTTTTAATTTAAAAATGACACCTGGACACGGGAATCGACTACTAAGTCGAAGTTCCCGGGTTCTATTCCCTTTTCCAAATGACATTTTTCAATTTAATGTGATCGACCTTATGGTTAACGTTGCTATAGGTAGCGAAAACATGCTGTGTCATCTACACACTGAAAGGTATAAAGTTGACTGTTCAAAGGTCTGAGCATGTCGGCAATATTTAATATATACAACAAAGGGAAGTAACTGACCTTTGTGGGAATTCTGTAAAGGGAATTATTGATGGAAATACCAGCTCTGCGGTCGCGGAGGAAGAAGGATACAATCCGTTGACAGTTAACTGCTAATCCTTATTGACAAAGCGAAGTGGGATAATGTTCTTGCTTTGGGATTTCTTCTGTCTGTTACATGATAAATTTAGAATGCCTGGACCTATTTTAACAAATTTTGGCAGGGACATTCTCTGAACTTATGGCGAACGATGTGTTTACGCTTCTTTAAATATTTTAGGTGGAAATCTTACCTTTCATGATTCCACTATGACGCATCTAATAAGATAGGAGACAATACGTGAAGGTAAGATTTGCTACATAGTTTATCAACATGACTATCCGTTTCAATATGGCAGCCACTCAAAAAGATTTTTCGTAGTTTATCTTAAGTGATTTCAATTTATATTTAATTCTAAGCAATTTATAGATGAACTAAAGTGTAGTTTTTAATTTTTGTCATATACTGTGAGACTAACGTCTTAAAGCGCGTGAACCACGGTTATTCTCTATGGATATAATTTACTATTGAATAAAGTGTTCATTTGTTTTGTATCTAACTTTATCACTAAGAAAAAATTTCAACTTGAAATCCAAGGAGAAATTATAGGAGATATTTCTACTTCAAATCGAAAGAGATTACATAATTATTTTTAGCATGATGTAGCCTAATTAGCATTTTTACTTTCTCTCTATCTTACAGGTAGAGAAAGTATGGTGATCGTCAAAAAAATCGAACT